>ML811224.1:202410-218548 GCA_009831015.1 Picea engelmannii | reverse complement strand
GTGAAAATCTGCCTCTGTATGGCGAAGTTATAGAATTAAAAAGGCCAATGACCCTTAGGGTGGGGGATTTAAAATTTAGACATATAGTTCCAAACCCATTTAAAATTTTATTTATATTTTAATCAAATATTATAAAAATATTAAAAAATAATTTTAATTATAAATATATATAGATTATATATATATAACTAAACTAAAAATCAAAATTTAATAGAATATAAAATTAAAATCAAAATAAAATTAAACTTAAAATTTAACATACGTTTAAACTAAAATAAAAAATTTAAATTTTAAAATGAATTTGAAAACCACACCCCACCCGTCAATCCTTGTTTGGCCATGTGACCAAGCCAAGAGCCAAAGGATCCCACGAGATATGGTGGTTGGTGGCTGGGCAGTAGCCGCAACATGGAGGAGATGGCACGCAGAGGCGGAGGTAAGGTGGAGTGGAGGAAGGGTATGGATGCAGGAGGCTGAGAGGGGAGAAATGGTGCACATGGTGGTCGTGGGAGAAATGGAGGATCAAGCAGCATGGAGGTGGAAGGAGCTCGCGTGCAGGAGGAAAGTGGAAGAGGAGGGAGCAAAGGTGGTGGTTGGTGGCTGGGAGGAGGTAAAGGGAAATGGAGGAGGGGAGGGTTATGTGTGGTAGGAGGGAGAGGGATGAGAGGGAGATGAGGGCATTGAGGTAAAGGGAAATAGAGGAGGGGAGGGTTATGCATGGTAGCAGGGAGAGGGCTGAGAGGGAGATGAGGGCACGCGAGAGGAGGAATGGAGGAACTGGGCAGGGTTGTGTGTGGGTGCACGCATGAGTAGGAGGGAGTAGAGGTGGAGTCACTAGAGGTGGTGGTGGTGGCACCCAGGTGGTGGATGGGTGGCCAGCCACCTCCAAAAATTAAATTCAAAAACTTTGGGAAAAGTGGATTTTTTTGCCAACAAAATGGACGAGAGGTTTTGGGTTCAAACCCCCTGCCCTCCATTGGGATTTATGAGCAATTCTTGAAATTTCTAGGCGACGGAGAAGGGAGAGGACTGGGGTTCAAATCCCAGGGCTTCCCAATGACATGCTCAGGCCTACAATCTTTAGCAAATAGTTTAATAATTAAAAAATCTAAAGGAGCCATGGAGGCTTCGGCCTGATGCCCAAGAGGGGTTCGAATCCCTTCTCCTTTGCTTCTTTCCAAACAAACATAAACCTGAATTTAGCAACCAGCAAGCAACTTTGAACCAACAACCAATACCACAGTTGAAACAGGCAAATAAACACCAATTTGAAGGAAAAAAATGCAATTTCTCCATGTATGACCTTCACACAACCATCAAAATTTTCCCTGGTTCTTTTTGGAAATGAGATTGATGGGTTACCTGGCTAATTGTTTGGAGATTGCAGCATGTAAGCTAGCTACCCACTGTAGAGTTGTATCTCTTGTCATAAAAACTCTCTTTGCTGCCATGAATTCCTGTTGCAGAGCTCTCCCCCTTTGGCCAAACTATCAAATGGCTTGGGAGAGGGGAGAAGGGTGAGTTTTGATTTCTTTTCAATTTTTCAAAAAAAAACAATTTCCCCAAATTTGCATGAGGCTACGTGCCTCCTCCCAAAATTTCCAATTTTCTGAAAATATTTAATTAATTTTTTTAATATTTTTTGGAAAAATGTGCAAGTCAAAGTTTGAATTTGACTTTGACTTTGACCTTGCTGTTGGTGACTTAGCCCAAAAATGTTGCCCGGTGAGACAGAGTCAAAATTGGATGCAAGTCACACCTTTGGAAAGGTCTAACACTTCCCTACACCATGTCTGGGTTTGATTTTCTTTTTGATACCATAATATGAGCATAATCAGACCAGGAAGTCACAACTATTGGTTTTGGTTGTTCGGGTGACGTTGACTTTGCGTGCCTCGTATGGGGCCATACTGACTCAGAATCAAGCTCATGATAGCCCGTTGAAAAGCTTGTCCTGATTCCTACCACCTGGAAGTGTTGTGTTCCCTGAATCAAACAGCCTTGACATGAGGAGGAAATGTCATGGGAAGACTCACAACTCCCTGAAGGCAACCAACTGATACTCTTTCAAGGGCAGAGACCATTGTAACTATGACCCCCACCATTGTCTTTGACTAGAACCATAGCACCAAGGGGCGTTTATGGAGAAGTAACTATGTAAACACCATGTTGAGCCCATAGCATATTTTTGGGTCAACATTCTTGGCACCGGAGGGGAAATTCTTTCCAAAGCATGTCAAACAATGGGATCACCCACATGACAGGCAGGAATACTCGGTGGAAATTCATACTTTCAAAGTGATCGATGTGGGTGAGAGGGGGATTCAAATGTAGTATAAGGACCATTTTTCACATTAGGGATAACTGAAGAATGAAAGTGGTGTAGTAAATATATACAACAAAATTTATACTGAGATTCACATAAGATAGAAGAATGGGAATAATGACCCGGGTTTTTTTGAGCAATGTGGCCCAAGTGATACGGGTCCCTCTCCAGGATTAAGGCTTAACTATGAGAATTGAGGGTTGAGGTGAACCTTTGTCCAACACAAAGTCTCATGCATACCTTCGATTCTTGACACACAAACAAGCAAACGGGAATTTTTGAAATCAACGACCCACTGGAGGAAAACTAACAAGCAAACTAGTCAAACAAGGGAATAAAGAAATAGAAAAAACCCATGGTAGTAGATGCTGAAATCTCAAGTGCTCATAAGTGATGGAACTTTGTAGGGAAATGACAATTGCTTGGAGAAATCAGATTGTAAGTGGTCAGGTCAAGTGCAATTGCAATCACATAGCTATGTAAGCCATCATGTCATCATGGTTTTCAGCTTAACCAGAGAATGATATGCTACCTCTTTAGACTTTCCCTGCCAACTTTGATGAAATAAGAACCAGATTTACTCCCATTTAAGATGACTTTAAGACATAGTTTCCCAAAATGTCAAGTATGGTAAAAGGGATTCTAGGAATCCAATATTTTCACACAACCACCCAATAATAAGGACAATATCCTTCGTATTGAACACTAGAAAAAACCAAAAGAGGGCAACCTACAATGTTTAAAATGAAAAAGACCAACCCATGGAAAAATCAAAGAAGGGATTATACTCCAAAACCGGAATCGAACCAATAAAGACTCAATAATTGAAACCAAGGGAAAAAGGGCTCAAGACTGAAACCATGGGGAAATATACAAGCATGAAAAGGTAACAACAAATACATACAAGAAAGAGAATCAATAACATTGAATAGATACAAACAAGAAAATAACGAATGGTGACTTATGTACAAGATGACGAGGCCTCTCAAGAGTAAAATAACTTTAGGTGACGACCATTCACGGGGAATTGAAGTGGTTCGCCATCCAAGGTTTTTAATCCGAAATCATTTGTCCCTAAGACCTCATAGATTGTGTAAGGACCCAACCATAATGAATCAAACTTGGGATGTTTGTATGGGGCCTCATGTGATTTTTCCCATAATAAAACATCATCTCCTACTTTGTAATTTACCATTGTGGTTCTTTTATCGAAGGAACATTTAACAATGTCTTGCTTCTTTTGGAGGTGTTGGAATGCGTCCTTTCTTACCTCTTCTAATTGGAGGAGTGTGTCTAAACGGTATTGTAAGGGTTGGAAATCATCTTATGCCTCAACAATAGCCAACCTCAAGGTTGGAATTTGTAAGTGAACAGGCAAGACAGTAGGAGTGCCATACACCAGAGTGTAAAGACTTTGACCCGTTGTTGTCTTTGGAGTTATACGATCAGCTCATAAAGAAAAGTTTAATTTTGTCTGCCAATCACACTTGTTATCCTTGACTTTCCTCTTAAGGATCTGAATCAGATTTTTATTCGTCGATTCGGCCAAATCATTACCTTGGGGGTAATAGGTGGAAGATCAAAAAAGTTGGATGTCGTATGTAACACCAAGGTGTAACATGACATCAGACATGAATGTTGATCCATTATCAGTTAATATCTCGGCAGGGGTCCCAAAACAGGATAAAATGTTACGTTCAATGAATTCTACCACTTGTTGACTCGTAACATTCCTAAGAGTGATTGCTTCAACCCACTTTGTAAACTAGTCTGTGATTGTTAAGATGAATACATGACCTGTGTTGGATGACGGTGAAATCGGTCCAATAAAGTCCATGCCCCTTCTTGCGAAAGGGACTTGGAATTCAATAGGTCTAAGAGGTAAGGCAACCAACTTTTGCTTCCTAGTGAAGCGTTGGCAAGCTTTGCATTTTCGAACAAGTAAATGGGTGTCTTTGTGGAGTGAAGGCCAAAAGTAACCTGCATGTAGAACTTTCACTGCAGTCGTTTTTGGACTCCACAAACCCCAGAATGGCATTTTTCAAGTTTCATTTGGGCTTGATCAGGAGTTAAGCATCGTGACAAAATCCCATCAAGGTTTCTCCGGTAAAGGATTTGGCCTTGTAAAACATATCAGACAATTTTTAAATGAAGTGTTCATTTGGATTTAGTATCCATGTCCGATGGGCACACACTATTGATTAGGAAATATATGATAGGTTCATACCATGGTTGTGAGGATAACTCAATTTTGTTAAACAGTTCTTCGAAAGCAATCAATTCATCTATTTGAGGTGGTTCAACTAAGACCGAGGGATGGGATCGAGTTAGCAATCTAGCCAACCCTGTCCCCCTAATGGTTTTCGTTGGATTAATTTCCAAGTCATACTCTTGCATGCGCATGATCCATTTGGACCACTTACTATGCAATTCAGTTTGATTCAGAGCAGTGACTAAGAGAGAGGTAGGCACAAAAACCTAAACTTTATGGCCTTGGATGTAATGTCGAACTTGTTCCAATGCTTTATGTAAGGAATAAGCATGTCTCTCCAATGGAGAATAATTCAGTTGGTGGGGTTTCAAATTTTGGCTCACCAAGGCGATTGGCCTAAGATTTTCCTCATGGTCCTTTTGCAACAAGATTGCATAAATTTTCACATATGATGAATTAGTGTACATGAAAAAGTCTTTATAGGGATCAGGACTGACTAACATAGGGGCAAAAGCAATGGCTTGCTTAATGGATTCAAAATCCTGACGAGTAGGGGGGTCCCATTTGAACCGAATGTCTTTCTTCCTAAGCTGATTTAGAGGTTGAACTACTTGAACAAAATCAAGAGTGAAGCATCTCAGGAAATTTATCTTTCCAAAGAAAGATTGCATTTCCTTTTTATTGGTAGGTAAGGGTAGCTTTTCGATTGCTACCACTCTCCCAGGATCAACTTTTACACCTTCTTGAGAGACGATGTGACCCAAAAGTTTTCCCTCCATAACACCAAAATGGTCTTCTTAGGATTTAAAGATATGCCAAACCTACGACATCTAAGGAGAACCTGCCTAAGGTGATCAAAATGACTACTCTGTTCTTTGGAAAAGAATGTGAGGTTGTCAAAGTAAACAACAATGATCTTACCCAATAATCCTCTGAAAGCAATGACCATGGCACATTGAAAGGTGTTCCCAACATTAATCAATCCAAAAGGCATCTTGTTATATGCATATGTGCCCCAACGAGTGGTGAAGGTGGTTTTATGACTATCAGAAGGATTGAGAGCTATCAGATTGTAGCCTTAGAAACTGTCTAAAAGGGACATCATTTGAGACCCAGAGACTTGTTGGAGAATCTCTTCCATAGGTGGGATGGGGTAGTTGTCTTTTAGGGACACTCTATTCAAATGTCGAAAGTTGACACACAAACGAATATCGCCAATTTTCTTCCTAACGGGAACCAAATTAGATACCCATTGTGAGTAACGGACATGGTAAATGACCCCGGATGCTTCCATCTTTTCCAATTCAACTTTAATTGTTTGTTCCAAAGTAGGGTATTTTTTTCTCTGTCTTTGTCTATAAGGTTTCGAATCAGGGATTATGGGTATGGCATGGACTATCTCCTACATATCAAAAAAATTGAGGTCTTGATAGGACCAAGCGAAAACATCCTTGAACTTTGTCAAGAGTTTCGTGAATCGAGGGACCTCAGAAGGGGAACACTGTGCACCTATATAGACCAGTTTTGCATCTTTCTCAGTCCCCAAGTTAATAGGTATGGCTTCTCGCACCTTCCTAACAGATTCGCTATCAATACTAGGCATAGAAGTAGTGGCATCATTGGAATCAAATATGGATTCCAATACTGACAAAGCAGGGGGGATCTTATTTTTCTTTAATTGGATTATGTTCCATGTTTCCTCTTCCGACTCATGGTTGATATGTAAATCTTCGAACTCCTCCTTGTTTTGAAGGAATCTACAGATTTTTTCATAAGTATAAAAAACTTGCCAAGAGTCGACATTATCAGGTAACGCAGGTCTATGCAAAATTTGGACTTGTATATATTCAATAGACCTTACGAAATCCAAGGTGAAACAAGAACTATCCAAGGCCAAATTATCAGCTACGTGGTTTGTGGCCCTAAGCATGACTTGAATGTTGAAAGATAAGAACTTCTCAATAATTTCCTTATCCCTTTGGTGGTATTGTTTGAGGCCTGGGTTGTGAACTTCATATTTACCTCTAATTTGATTCACAACCAATTCAGAATCCCCACTCACCAATAAATGGTGTATTCTTAAGCCTAAGGCCTTTTGGAGGCCTTGAACTAAGGCTTCATACTCAGCCATACTATTAGTGTTAGGGAATTCTAACTGAAAAGAGAAAGCGATTGTGTTTCCCTTGGAATCACACAAAAGGACCCCAGCCCCAGATCCATTCTTGGATTTAGCACCTTCAAAATCCATGCTCCACACCATTTCTTCCAACTTATAAGGAAGGACATGTGAATCTTCCTCAGATAACATAGTATATGTACCCATACCTATATCTTGAAAAGACACATGTTTCGTATTATAGGAAGCAGGTACAACCTGCTCTCGGTACTTTGGTTCCCTCCTAAAGACTACTTCAACACCCTTATGAGGAAAGGTGAAGTGGGTCCCTTCCATGAACTAACGAACCTTTTTTACTTTGGTGGACCACTCCCTCCCTAAAAGCATACCATATGCTTCAGGTATATCTGCTACGATCACGTTTATGATCATGCTCACCTCAGGAGCTTGGTCGTAAGAAATGGATAAGTCTTTAATGTAACTGATGGTTTCTACAATCCTAGAATCCAAAGATAACAGGTCTTTACATGGGCCTATGCATTCAAGACCCAGTCTTCTCATGACTCACAAAGGCATGACATTCTGCCTCGCTCCTATGTTAGTGACACAACTATGGAGCACAAAATAAAAAATCAAGACTGAGATATAGAAAGGAGGAACACCAGGGTCTAAATCAATAACATCATATGCTTCCCTAGGTTGAGAAGTGGACTCTTTGGAAAGAGGAAGTCTCTATTATGTTCATGGAGTAAGGGGTGCTTGTAGAACACGTGAAAGGTTTTCAAACTGAGCGGGTGTTCTAAGAGCATCTAATAATGTCATGTGGGCGAGAACCTTCACTATATCTTCAATGACGTTGTAAGGCATCGATGTTAGGAAATAGGGTAGTGGATTAATAGGCAAGTTTACCTTGTTCGGGGACCAGGGAGCCATGTTCCTTATAGGGGAAGGTAATCTACTATTCGCGGGAAGTTTTCCCTTTTCAATGTCCTTGGGGTCACTTTTGGTCTCTTCCACCCCTTGTGAAGTGGTTTTAGGGGCCTGACTCCTAGTTTCTACAAAAAATCTTTCGAAAGTAAGAAGATCATCATCACAAGGAATAGAGTCTTCCATGTTAACTTAGTCATTTTGGGAAGTGAAAGCAAGTTTGTTTTTTACTAGAGGTAGAGGTGCTTTTCCATTTTTAGACAATTCCACGTGACGTGTATACGCGTAACAATACTTAGGGTCATGGAAGTCTTGGAAAAAGTGACACCAATCCACTTCAGTACTATGTTGCCTAGGGGGAGGAGTAGGAGGGAAAGGATATCTTGGCCTCGGAACAGTAGAAAACTGCATGTCATTTACCTTTCAATTAAGGGAAAGTATTTGGTTGTTCATGTTCATTAACAACTTGAGTGTTTCCGAAGTTTCCCTTTCTTCAATCCTTGAAGTTTGGGCAGGTGGAGGTTCATACTGAGGGCCCTCATTTTGAGGTACATCATTCCTAAGTCTCCCATTAAAATGGGGCTGCACTAAAGGTGAGGGAATCATACCGGATTCATCCATGTTTCTTTCAATTTCCAGGGTGGTAGTCTTGGTCGCATCTAAAGTTTGTGTTGATTTATCCTTTAATATATATTTTACATTGGGATTCACAGCGGTCATGTAATAATGGAACAAATTGTTCCCAGATGGTTGGGAAGCGGTTGGGATCCTATTCAAGGTCGAGGTAAAGCATTGATTAAAATTTCGTATTTGCTCACCCTCATGGATGGAGATGGTTGTGAAATCCCTGAGCAGGGAAGCCACATCATCTGCCCCTTGGAAATGTTTCTTGAATTCTTGGATCAGAGTGCCCCAATATGGGATACTAACATTAGGAAGCAAGTGATACCATCTTGTTGCTTCACCCTCGAAGGTTCTCACAACAAGTCTAATGATGACATCGTGAATTGTTATGTCCATAAGCACTAATGCATCATAGAAGTTTTGTATATTTTCTTCAGTACTCAAATTACCAGTGCCACTAAACTTGGGAAGCCTATTTGGGGCATCCGCAGGTATGTCATGAAGAGGTGTGGCCAACCTCAAAGGAGTGTCAAGTTGCCATGGCATCGCCTTAGAGATAACTATGGGGTGAACAACAACAATTGTTGAAATGATAGGAGAAACAACCTGAGGATTATTAACTGTTGTTGGATTAACTAAATTTTTCTTTAGTAAGAGGCTTTGAATAGGAGAAGAGGAAGAGGGTGACTCAGATCGCACTGTAGAGGTAACAAGTTTCCCTGGTTTCTCAGGTGTATGTGTCTCACTACTTGTTTTCTTTCACGAACTTTGACTTCTTGTAACCTTGGGGGACACTGATTCCCTAGTCTTAGGATACTTCCGCCCTGCCAGCTTGCAAGGGGCCAAGTAAGTACTTTGAGTACAAGGGGTGTATCACCAACAATCCTACTCTTTCTAACACAATGTAAAATAACCCAACTAAAAATGAAGCTTTATTTTTTGTTCTTCTCAAAGTGAAAGGTAAGGTATGACAGACTTATAACTTCTCACGTGAGTTCAAACAATTAAAATCGAAGACCGAAAAGGTAAAAGGAAAGGAAAACTCGATGGTATTTATAACTCCCAAGTGCAATGGAGATTGCAAGGAAACTAAACTATAAGGAGTACCAAAGAAAATTCCAAAGGGTCATTGAAAGATCTTGCCAAAAGTTTGTCAACAAGTAGGAAAAGGACCACAAAAAATTTAGGTCTAATGTTTAGTACAAGTTTGGGATACAAGCAAATATAAAGAGGTTTGCAAGTTCCCCAATATGGTCACGAGAAAAAGGTGGGTGTTATAAGAAAAATCTGTCTGTAGGGACAGATCCGACCTATCTGACTGTGAAGCTGATTACAACCTCTTTGATAGCTCGGCACGAGGCAGAGACTACCCGCACCTCAGGTGGTCCTTCACCTGAGGCAATAAATAAGGGGAAAAAGAAAGGTGAAGAACTTACAAGAAGTCATTCTTAGGACCACCCACCCTGGGTGTTATCCTTCCTTAGCCTCCTGGATGGCCAAAATGGCGTGGGGGGTGAAAATTATGGACAATGGGATGAAAATGAGCGCACTGATTTTTTGGACAGAGAACTAAATAAAGAGGACAGTGAGTTGTTCACTTCCTTAAAGCATTGGAAAATATCCCAGAATGGGTCGTCGGGATAAACCGGTATCCTGGGTAATTAACCAATGAATGCCTTGAGTAAAAGGGTGTGAAACAAGGGTGAAAAGGGGGCTTAAAAGCTACATCCAAGTACTTTTAAATGGTTGTAAATTGTGAACAACAAGTTGTTCGTAGCTTTCAAGGCATGGAAACAAGCCCAAAATGGCTTGATACCCCCCAGGGTGACACGGGAAGTGATCCTGGAAGGTTGTTAAATAAGAAGTGGGTTGTAAACGCAGATGAACAACCTTGTAGCAATTTTTTATAGCTATGATATAAGGGAAAGTATTCACAACTTCAATTTTGGTTCATTGGAAAAAAGGTGGACTGACGAAAGGTTGACTTTAAAAGTATTTTATTGGTCAATTTTTGTTTTTTAACACAAGCCTTGGCCACCACACTGTTTTGAAAGTTATCCTGATAAGGCAAACACATCCCAGAACTGTGCCAACCAGTATAAGAAGAGTAGTCTTAGAAGACCACGGTGGTTAGGTTGAATAGTATCCCATGCAGTTCAGAGAAGCAAGGAATAGCCATTTCTCGTCACTAGCGCTTTCGCACTCTTAAAGACGCTTGGATGGAAGAAGGATACTTGTGAAAAGGAAGAGGCTTAGGACCCCCCTAAAGAGGCTTTTTGTTGAGCTTACCCAAGCAGAGTAGTATTCCAACCGAGCTAAGCTAATCAACTCCCTGACCGTGTGGTACTAAGGAAAGACCACTCGACTTATACTAACTAGACAACTTCCGAGGGGCTCATGATGAAGACTCCCTAGATTTGACTCTTAATATTCTACAAAATTGAAATTGCATAAAATGAAATAATGGGCCATCCACGTGGTGAGGTCATGTTTTGCTTTCACAATCATGCCTCCTGGTGACTGAATTTGAAATCTATTTAAAACTATATACATAAAACAAGTAAATAAATAGGTGACATATATGTCACGGCTAGATAATATGTATATGAAAATATTTAAATAATATAAGTTTTTTGTTTTATGTGTATGGGGCGGACCCCTGAATTGTTTCCAAGTTATTTGTGTGGCGTTTTGCATTTATTTAGCTTGTTGATTTTGCATGGGCCCTTTTTGGGGCAACCACCTGTAGATTAGTGAACGAAAAGTGATACAATGAAAATATAGAAAGATTAGATAATTACAACAAGACAATTACACCATTCAACCCAAAGGAATGGGTTGAGGCTCTTTGCAAATGAAAAAGATGCCATATGCATGAAAGACCCAACTAACTCCTTGTATGGGGATTGAAAATTTAGTGTTTGAAATATAAAAGGTGTGATGGTTATCTACACATATATTAACCATATTTTTAACATGAATTCACAAGTGAACCATTCAAACTACCTACACAAATCAAACATATAAACATTGGTATATGTATCAGAAATTTTTGGAGTGAGTGCAAGTGATAATTAAAGTGTATATGAGAGTGATTGGGTAGGATTTACCAATCGAAATGTGTGTTTTTACTCACTTCCCTGCTAGCCCCTTTGCCTCAAATAGGTCTCTAGGTGGTCCCCAACCACTTAAGAGAAGTAGAGTGGGTGACTGATTGTATCCTTGCAGGAAAACAATGAAACTTTAGTATTTATGAATGGAAAAACTGAAATAAACATAACGGAAATTTACACATAAGAAGTATATAACAACCAACTAAGATGGCTATCCTGTGGGGGAAAAATGACCAAAATGATTGATTTTCCTATTTGGGACAGTGAGGTTAATGGTAAGAAAACTTAACAGAAATATACATGAATGAAAAGATAAAGAAAACAAGTATGGACAGCCAACTTAGAGGTCTATTTAAGGGTTCTCTTAAGGGGCCCTAGGACTCCCAGCCACTAGCTAAGGATGAAAACAATTGAATACTTCAGAAAATATGCACTAAAACACATTAGACAAATTAAACCAAGTTGTTAGAAGATGAAAGTAAGAAATTTAAACCCAAGGAAGAAACAACAAGCACCTAGCTAACCAATCCCTCCTAGAGATAGCTAACATAACAAGCATTTACCCCTACCCCTCAACTCTTAACCAATAAGTCACACATCCAACAACTAAAATTCAACAAGTATCACACACACAAAGAGTCTTATAAATTTCAGTAGAGCTTTGTTACTATATTCATCCTCTCCTCTCACAATGCCAACTCTCTTATGTATAAAGGAGAGGTGAAGGCTTAGGGTTAGGTCACAAGACACTTGTCACTTTTGGAAAAGTGACAAGTGGACCAACCCTTAAATACTTTTGTATTTTTACAAAAAGTAAACTTATCCAAAAAGGGAACCTTATCCAAAAAAGGGGATCAAATCATATTTGACTTGACTATTCAATTACATAATAATACATACCCGAAGTAAATCATGCGAGAGTTCATATTACAAAAAGTCATTTTTCATAAAATGACAAAGTTTGATATGCCACATCACCATTTTCCTTGGGATTTGTGCCATCCCAAAGGCTCTTTGACTGATGCCATGTCTTGCAATTGTAGGTGAGGCATTTTAGGACAATATCTGGCCATCCATGGTTGTCAGATTCACCGGAATGAAGCCCCAAGGTGAGGGGAATTGCTGAGTTGCTTTGGAGGGAAAGGGGACTTCGGGATTTGGTCATTGTAAGTAAGGAAATGCCCATTGTTTAGTCACTTCTCAGACCTGATTATTCCCCCCCTTTACTTAATATAAGTTTCCTTGTGAGCTGGATAAAACATGGCTTTGATTTGAGCTTGTTTCGATAAGAGGACCCCTTGGATCTAAAATTTGAGAGGATTTTCCTCTATACCAAACAACCACAAAGATGTTATTTACTATTCCTATGTTGTAGCTCTGTCCGCTACCTTTTCGATTCCTTTCGTTTGGCGCAAATCCAACACCGGATGAGTGAGATATGGCCCTGGGAAGGTATGTGGATGGAGTCGGTCAATAGACTAATCAAGGAAATAATTTGAAGTTGGGGTAAAATTATGGGATGGACACTAGAATTAACAAGCTACTACAAGCCTGTATACTAGTAGCTAAAATGGGTTTTCCTCATCTGGCCCAATTTGGCCTCGGAGGCCCCCAATTAGGCCTCTTTTCGATGCATGCTTGTAGGGCCAAAATGAGTCCCTGTCGCTCTAGGACATGTCACTAAAAATCTAGGCTGAATTTTCTAAGGAGAAAGTCATGGATGCATTATAGACTCTGCCTCGATCGTTTTGACTATTTACGGAAGAAAATTTGCCCCTATATGGCAAAGTTATAGAATTAAAAATGCCAATGACCCTTGGGGGGGGGGATTAAAATTTAGACATATAGTTCCAAACCCATTTAAAATTTTATTTATATTTTAATCAAATATTATATAAATCTTAAAAAATAATTTTAATTATATATATATATATATATAACTAAACTAAAAATCAAAATTTAATAGAATATAAAATTAAAATCAAAATAAAATTAAACTTAAAATTTAAAGCACGTTTAAACTAAAATAAAAAATTTTAATTTTAAAATGAATTTGAAAACCACCCCACACCCGTCAGCCCCTAGTCGTCCATATGACCAATCCAAGAGCCAAAGGAGGCCACGGGGTATGGTGGTTGGTGGTTGTGCAGTGGCCGCAGCATGGAGGAGATGGCGCACATAGGCAGACGTAAGGTGGAGTGGAGGAAGGGTATGGGTGCAGGAGGCCGAAAGGGGAGGAATGGTGCACGTAGTGGTCATGGGAGAAATGGAGGAGAAAGCAGCGTGGAGGTGGAAGGAGCTCACGCGCAGGAGGAAAGGGGAAGACGAGGGAGCAGAGGTCATGGTTGGTGGCTGGGAGGAGGTAAAGGGAAATGGAGGGAAGGGTTATGTGTGGTAGCAAGGAGAGGGCTGAGAGGGAGATGAGGGTGTGGAGGTAAAGGGAAATGGAGGAGGGGATGGTTATGCATGGTATCAGGGAGAGGGCCGAGAGGGAGATCAGGGCACGCGAGAGGAGGAATGGATGAACTGGGAAGGGTTGTGTGTGGGAGCACGCGTGAGTGAGAGGGAGAAGAGGTGGTGGTGGTGGCGCCCAGGTGGTGGATGGGTGGCCAGCTACCTCCAAAAATTAAATCCAAAAGGTTTTAGCAAAGTGGATTTTTTTTCCAACAAAATGGAGGGGAGGTTTTGGGTTCAAACCCCCTGCCCTCCATTTGGATTTCTGAGCAATTATTTTATTTCTGGGAAAAGGAGAAGGGGGAGGACTGGGGTTCAAAGCTCAGGGCTTCCCAGTGACATGCCTAGGTCTGCAATCTTCAGCAAATAGCTTCATAATTAAAAATTCTAAAGGATCCATGGAGGCTTGGGCATGGTGCCCAAGAGGGGTTCGAATCCCCTCTCCTTTGCATATTTTAGCACACACATAAACTTGAACTTAGAAACTAGCAAGCAAATTTTAACCAACAACCAATACCACAATTGAAACAGGCAAATAAACACCAATTTGAAGGAAAAAAATCCAATTTCTCCATGCAGGACCTTAACACAACTAGTAAAATTTTCCCTCGTTCTTTTTGGAAATGAGATTGATGGGTTACCTGGCTAATTGTTTGGAGATTGTAGCATGCAAGTTGGATGCCCACTACAAAGTTGTAGTTGTTGTCATAAAAGATCTCTTTGCTGCCATGAATTCCTGTTGCAGAGCTCTCCCCCTTTGGCCAAACTGTCAAATGGCTTGGGAGAGAGGAGAAGGGTGAGTTTTAATTTTTTTACAATTTTTCAAAAAAAACAAATTTCCCCAAATTTTCATGAGGCTACGTTCCTCCTCCCAAAATTTTCAATTTTCTGAAATATTTAATAAAATATTTAATTAATTTTTTTAATATTTTTTGGAAAAATGTGCAAGTCAAAGTTTGACTTTGACTTTGACTTTGACCCTGCTGCTGCTGACGTAGCCCAAAAATGTTTCCCGGTAAGACAGAGTCAGTATAGGATGCAAGTCACACCATTGGAAAGGTCTCACACTTCCCTACACCATGTCTGGGTTTGATTTTCCTTCTGATACCATAATCTGAACATAATCAAACCAGGAAGTCACAGCTATTGGTTTTGGCCATTCGAGTGACGTTGACGTTGTGTGCCTCGTATGGGGTCATACTGACTCGGAATCAAGCTCATGATAGGCCGTTGAAAAGCTTGCCTTGATTCCTACCCCCTGGAAGTGTTGTATTCCCTAAATCAAACAGCCTTGACATGAGGAGGAAATGTCATGGGAAGACTCACAACTCCCTGAAGGCAATCAACTAATACTCTTTCAAGGGCAGAGGCCATAGTAACTATGACCCCCGCCACTATCTTTGACTGGAACCATAGCACCAAGGGTCGTTTATGGAGAAGTATCTGTGTAAACACCATGTTGAGCCCAGAGCAGATTTTTGGGTCAACACCCGCCACTTATCAAGCATGCACAACAACATTTTTCAATAGAAACAAACTCAAAGGTTGTGTGGGAGATGGAGAAGCACCCAAAATGATGATTCCTTGATCTTCTTTAATACTTGTGTTCTGATTAGAGAGATTTCATTTTAACCTTAGTTTGTCGTCTAATATTTACTATTTTTCTTTTATTAATTAATTATTATTTATAAAACCCAAAATACTAATGTGGAAGAAGCATGAAATGATAGTACATCTAAATTTTTTTACTTCCCACTACTTGACTAGTTTATAAAGCTCGTAAGCACTTCAAACCTCATTACCATGAAATTATTTGATATCACTGAATCAATATACAAAGCATTCATTGATTACAATACTCTATGAATACCACATAGACATGGACCATAAATTGTGCAAGGACACTCAAGGCAATAGTAATTACATACAACATATAGTGTTCCTAAGAAAATGATTGCCATTGGGATTTTAATCCAATGACCTCATCTTCAATAATTATATTAACATGTATACATTGTAGAGAGATCTAAAATGTATACATTTGTTTGGGAGAGGAGAGGTGCGGGGCTTTTAAATTTATGAGCTATAAGCTTTTGTGTTTTTGAGTTATGAGGGTACTTGAGATTCTACTCCAACAACCTTTCCATCAATACTTACATTAACATGGTGTGTTCAAATTGAATGAGTGGTCTTGTAATCTTATAATACCATTAAAAGTTGGGAATATAGAAATATGAAATGAACAATAGTCCATTTACTAAAGAATATTTAATATAAGATAGACAAATAATTAAAAAATATAGAGGATTATATATAGAGATGTTGATATAATGTCATGTGACAATGTACTTATAACATTGACCAAC
>ML811224.1:169652-185744 GCA_009831015.1 Picea engelmannii | reverse complement strand
AATAAGGGATTTCTAGGGAAATGTGATTGATTTATTCAACATTGCTCAAGTAATGATCAATTGTTTCTACTACTAGTCCATACTAATAGTATGGATTTATTAGTCACCTCAAATCAATGTGAATATATATAATGTTTAGAATATGAGTGAAAGGTTTAATCTAAAATATAGTTAGTGGACTATCGTTGCTTGCTAAAAAGCCTAATTTAGGGTTAATCTAAAATATAGTGGATTATTGTTGCTTGCTAATAAGCTTAATTTAGGGTTAATTTAAAATATAGTGGATTATTGTTGCTTGCTAATAAGTTTAATTTAGGTTTAATCTAAAATATAATGGATTATCAAGCTTAATTTAGAGAAATTTGGTTTTGACATGTTTTTTTTTTGTTTTTTTTTAAGATTTGAGAAGGCTTTCCTTACTTGAAATAATTTTATCTTAAAATTAAATAGATGTCAACATATTATCAAAATATTATATTTATATATATGTGTATACATATAAATTTCTCCTAATCACCTGAGATAAACTCAATTAACACACACATATATATATATATATATATATATATATATATATATATATATATATATAAGAGTTTAGCTCAGGTAATTGGGAGGAATGTTTGTGTATGTGTCAATTGAGTTTAGCATGGGTGGTTGGGAGGAATGATTGTTATCCTCCCCACCCAGGTTCAACTTTCGCAAGTGACATGTTGAGCTCTTAATGAGTATATTATTTAAATGGCTTCAAGCCCCATTGTTGGTTGACCTTGTGCCTGGAAGATTCTTAGTGCATAAACAAAACAAGTGGCTAGAAAAAAGTGTAGCATCATCGTAGTTGGGATGAAAGGTAAAATCATAGATAATCATGCTCCATTTGGATGGTTCTCAAATAATTTATTTTACATATTTGTTTGGTAACAAATTATGGATTATGTATCATTTATTTTACATATTTGTTTGGTAGAAAATTATGGATTATGTAGTTATTAGTAATCACAATGAAACTTTGGGACATTTATGCTAAAGCAATGATGGGTTTGAGACATTTTTTATCCATGAGGCCACTTACAAGGCTATCTCTCACTCCCAACTCTACTCCCTTGGTTGCCATGTTAGTGAAACGAGGCTTTGATGACCCATGACATCAATTGATGGAAATAATATACTCAATCACCCGAATCTAGAAAAACAAGATTTAGGTATTTCAAAGAAACACATTACCTAGCATTGATACATGCAAAAAATTAAAAGCATAGTACATTGAATGGACACATGGTAGGTACCATAATATATGGCAGCACATATGCATTGAGGTTTGTCTTGGCATGTGTTCAATTATTTCTCAATTTAGAAACATATTAGATTCTCCATTAAGCTTTACATTTTCCAATGGTGCCTCATAAATATTATATTTGTACAGTAACACATACGTGGATGTATTTGACACTTCTACATATATTTGTTCCTGTATATATAGTGATAAATATTGAATTTTTGAGTACACATGTATATAATCAATTAAGGTGGGCTCATATTCGTGTGATACGGGGTCAATTCCGACCACTACCACTATAACCTCCAGGTGCACCACACACCTCGAAGCACGACACACGAGCTAGGCGAGGTTTGAACCAACAACATTGCAAGAGTGTTTGAACAACGCCCTCTATCGTGAAATGATCTACACCCCTGGGAGAAATCTACATATCTTTTTTTATTTCAATTACATGGATGATTTTCCATATTCAAGAAAGATGTAGCCTTATCATTCTTGTGATTCATCTCTATCATGGTCATATGGTGCACTATACTTGTAGTGGGTTTGCAGCAAGAGAACCAAATGGTGTTCATAACATGAAATAAGGACATTTTTAATATGGAATTAGTACATTCTGACAAATAGACTCCTTCCACTTAATTATAACTATTTTTCTAAGTAAGTTGTTCACTTTGTAATTTTTATTTATTCAAAAAAATTATAATTTTTATTGTACAATTTATTAAAAACCTGTAAAAAAGATTTTTACATTTCAAATAAATATTATATAGATCAAAGTCACTTTGTTAGGAATAGATTATGTCATGCAAGAATTAATCAAAGGAATGGACCATTAATTCCCACATGGCTTAGGTGATCATTTAAACTAAAAACAATTTAGTTTATGGGCCTAAAAGCTTGGAGGCATGGATGTTTATTTCTAAAATAGAGGATTGGTTGCGTTAGTTTTATTCTTACCTTATTTTTTTTCTATGCTTGAGGTTGTTGAAGGAAATCCATGAAATATGGTTATGACAAAAACAAATGTACATGCAAGAAAGAAATGGATATTATGTACAATTTTTTGTGTTGCCGAATTCAACTAAAAAGTAAAAATATACCTTTTGAATTGTCTTTATAGTGATGCACATATACTTTATTGGTTTAATGGAACTGATAATACTTTTTATAATAAGTATGAAAGGTTTTTGACAAATGATAATTAACTGAAAATATTTATACTTGGGAGGCCAATACATGTGAGAAAATGGCAAATAGATGTTTTAGCTTTTTAGAAAGGGATAAATATAATCCTTTTTTAGTATCTGCCAAAGGCTTGGTACTATATCATTCAGTTTTTGTTGATCTTGTATTATTTTTTTTTTACTTTTAAATATTTTTATGTTTTCTAAAATTTATTTAATAGTTTAGATTTTTTTTAATTAAATAATAAATTTACTATTATTTATTTAATTTACTATTGAATAAAAAATTGAAGGTCTTATTGCTCAACCTTTTCTAATCGATGGAAAAGTTCTATCACCATTAAATACTTTGCCAATAATATATGATATTTGATTGATGTGGTAAGGCCTGATGACCAACCTGACAAGGCCTGACTGCCAACTTCCTGCTTCACATCAAAATTGAATATTTAAATAAGCTAAACTTGACAGGTACTAAGCTACTATGTAGACTTGTTCCCTTATATTTTTTGGTGGGAACATCGCAAATGCTTGAGAGGTAAATTTGGGTCGAGAATGAATTGGAAATTAAAAAAATTAACTTTTGTAATGTCTTGAATAAATTGAGGAAATAAAAAAATGTAACATGTCTAATGTCTTAAATAAATTGAGGCTAGTTTGTTTTTGAGGAATTTATGTTTTGTTTGAAAATATTGTGTTTATCTTTATTTGATTGATTGTTTAGTATGATAAATCTAGGTTAATTTTGTGTGGTAAAAAAATCTATATATAAAGATTGTAAATTGTTAGGAAGGGAGTGGTATAAGGATAATTTTTTTGAACTTTTTAAAAGTAAATTGTGTGAGTTTATGAAACTTTTGATGGGGTGAACACTTCGTTTATAATTAGAAATAATTAAAGTTGTAATAAAGATGGAAAGAGTTCTTGTGAGAATATATAAAGGTTGTAAATAATGGTTAATTGTTGGAAAATAATATTAAAATAGAAGCCAGCCAATTTAAAAAAATGATTAACTTTGAACTTACAATTAAGAATTATTTAGTATTTCATCGGTGGTTTCAACTTCTATTAAATTCCCATTTTTTCGATCTATGTGAATTCTTTCTCTCGATATTTATAATTAACCCTCATTTCATGTTAAGGTTTAGTTAATATTTTCTTCCTATAATCAATTGTATATCCTTTTCATATTTTTTTATATTTTTCCTTTCACTTTGACTCTTTTTAAAATAATTTTAATCCTTCGCTATCTCTAACTCATTTATAGTCCTCTTCATTTTAATTTCTTCATAACATTCTTAGCTTGTCTAATCTCTTCTTCCAGTTCTAAGCTAAGGTGTTTCTCCTATTGTATCGTGATTGAAATAATAAATAGTATTCCTTCCTTAATTCTTACTCATCACACCTTGTTGATTAAGTGCTCTTTCATAACTACTAAATACTTAATCATAAGTTTAAAGTCATTCATTTTTCAAAATTAGTGATCAAATATTAATTTACAACTAATATCTATCTATTTTTAGTTTTATTTTCTTTTTTCAATTGTTGGCCACTATTTTAATATTGTTTTTCAACTGTTAGCCATTATTTACAACCTTTAAATCTTCTCACGAGCACTTTTTTCCATATTTATTACAACTTTAATTGTCTTTGATGATAGGTGGAGTGTCCACTCAAAACATCAAGTGTTTTATAAACTCACAAAGAGTTTACTTCCAGAAAGTTCAAGCACATTATGACTAACTATGAAAACCTACACATTCAAATCAACAATAGTCGCTTGATGAGTCTTTAGTGAAACTCATTACCTTAGAATCTCTCATTTCCTGACATTTTTACTCACACAAAGTTTAGTTCCAGAAAGTTCAAGCACACTGTGACTAACTATGAAAACCGATACATTCAAATCAACAATAGTTGCTTGATGAGTCTTAAGTGGAACTTATTATCTTATAATCTCTCATTCCCTGACATTTTTTTTTTATGCATCTATGCCTCATTCATATGAACTTGAATCAAGCCTTATGCATTTATCGACCAAAGTTTGGCATCGATAATAGTTGCTTGGTGCATCTTTAGTCAAACTCATTATATTAAAATCTCTCCTTCCATGACAATTTTTTATGCATTTATGCTCCATTCATAAGAACTTGAATCAAGCCTTGTGCATTTAAAGACCAAAATCATTTTTTGACAATTTTTTTTAAAAGAGGTATGTCATTTCCCAAAGATCTTTGGTAGGTAAGAAAATAAAGCAACACATTTTTTGAGAAATTAATTACTATCTTTATTTCGATTAAAATTGTCAATATTTTTGTAACTTAAAATGTTGTTATGGAATTGACAATGGAAGACCTTGCATTGACCATTGATTTACATTTGGCATTAACTCCATAATATGAAAAAGTGTAAAAAACACTTTCAAGGCAAAAGTGAATCACCATAGATAATTTAGATTCATAAGATCGATGGAAAATCTTGTTTACCAATTGCCTCAAACAATTTTTTATCCAACAAATTGAATTTATTAATTTATATATGTTACAACATAGACACTGCTATCCATAACATTTTCAAATTCATTAAGGACACAGACATCGTTATTCTCATCATGCTTGTCATTGCATTTTCTATATCAATACCATGAATCTCATGACACAAATTTGTGGGATGCCTAATAATGGTGTTTCTTAATTAGATGCATCTTGATGTCACTCACATATGTTCTAATGCATTGTTTATCTCTTGCTTAAACATTATAGTATCATTCTACTTGCATGTGCATGTGTGACTTGCGCATTCCTTGCTTGTTAATTTTATATGTGCCTCTCTTGACCTCTCATGTCAATTGTTGAAGAGTTATGAATCTAACTTCTCTTTCATTATTAATCCATGAAAGCAAAACATAAAAACTAATGCAAAAAATGAACATTAGAACACACTAAATCATAAGCCAAACTCAATAAAATGAAAACAAGAGCTAAGGATAAGTCGAACTCAATAAAATGAAAACAAGAGCTAAGGATAATATTATGCAAGAGAAGGCATGCAATCAAAACAAAAGCATATATTAATCAATTAATTCTGAATGATCATATGATCATCAAAAGAAACAAAACTCCATCAATTGAAACTGATCAATACCATGAAACATGATGCAAATTACAAAGCTACGTTGAATAAACAACCAATTAATACTCTTAACTTTTATATGAATTATCATATATTCATTACAAGTTAAGAAATATACATTTATAAATGATCGTCAACCCAAAACAATCTCCCAATCTTCTAACTTTGAGTTAGGAACTATTGAGAACATTGAGTTAGTTACTAGGGTGACTGGATTCCAAGCCGAGTTTCCTAACCATTAGACTATGACTATGGAACCACTTAATATTTTAAAATATAACGAGTCCCACTCAAACATATAAAACCTGACAATGCTTTTTCCTTTGTTAATGACACGGGATGATATTAAGAAACTTCCGTTTATCTTATTAATTATATAATTAAAGTTAGATGAACTACTGGTCCGCTGTGTCTACAAATCTACGGAAAATTACAGGAAAGCCTAGTATGCAAGCAGCGGGGATAGCTCAGATGGGAGAGCGTCAGACTGAAGATCTGAAGGTCGCGTGTTCGATCCACGCTCACCGCAAACCGTAAAATTTAAGATTGTTGCGTTTTCGGATTCAAACAATTTGCTTCCAATATAATAATTTCTTAGTCACTTTGATTAATCATGTCTTTATCAAGTTGAGAAGTCTATGAGACGAGGGTTTAGGGTTCTTCAGGCGCACTGCCACAACGCCTGCCCCACTGGGGCTCATGTCTTGCAGGGAAGGGGGGTTGATTGGCGCCTCCTACAGCCAAGCTACGGCAAATGGAAATTCTACAGAAGGAACGAAACGGCCGACCTTTGAGCCCCCACCAAAGTTGCATTCGACACTACTGGCGGAAGGAACCTTCAAGGATCGGGAGATGGACATTGATCCAGAGCTTGCGACTATCCTGACAACCACGTCAATTCCATGGGTGCCAGGAAAATGTATCCCACAAGCGCAACAGGCCCCAAAATACATTATCAGCTCACCATGGATAGAAGAGCAAAAGCAATATATGAGAGACTATGCCTTGGTAGGCAAATTCCTAGGGCTCTGGCCTTCTGAGCGCGATCTGATCAAATGGATACAATATTGGTGGAAGCTGAAAGGACATTATGAGCTGCAACTGGGTTCCAAGGGGTTCTTCACAATCATATTCCACAACCTCGAGGATCGCAATTGCATCTTTGATGGGGGGCCATACTTCTACAACTCGACAAGTCTCTTCTTAAGATTCTGGACCGAGAAGTTCAGCCCTGAAAAGGAGGACTTTGCCCACACACATGTATGGATCAGACTGTACTCTCTCCCCCAAGAATTCTGGCTGGAGGAGGTCTTGGCCAGCGTAGGTAATACCATAGGCATATATGTTAAGTCTTCTGAAGCCACCAAGCAGAGGCACTATACCTCTTATGCACGAATCTGTGTGTACCTGAACATAGCCAAGCCACTCCCAAGATCCATAATACTGGAATATCATGACGAGGACTGGACCCAAACCATCGACTACGAACACATTCTGTTCCGATGCAGGAAATGCCATGAACACGTCCATCTTTTCAGAGAGTGCCCTCTCAATACTGCTCCCAAAGAAGGGAACCCAGAAAGCAGCAAAGATAAGGACGACTTTGCTCAAATAGAAGGGAAACGAAGACAAGGAGGACGAAAGAAACCAACCCAAGTAAGTAAGGATCCCTCCACTAGTAATAAGTTTGCAATTCTACAAGATCACCCAGAGAACCCCACAACCCTAATAAACCCCAATGAACCACAGTTGGATAATCACCCTCAATCTTTAAGCCAAGGGGATGAACGGCCCCCACAGGGTAAGGAGTCAGATCTCCCCCCTTAGACACGGACCAGGACTCGCAATATTTTTTGGAGACAGAGGATGGCGATGCAAAAATGGATCTGAAAGAGCAAGAACTAGCCGGGGTGGATCTGGAGCACCTTGAGCATGCCTACAGGCATCAGAAACTTCACACCATACCCAGGGATCAATTACGAAAGGTGCACAAGGTCTTTCTCAACTCCTCAATTGGATCCTCAGCTCGATCTAGTAAAGGTCTGGGAATACAGGCTAATCAGTCAAAAAATCCAAGCAAAGCTCAGAAAGAAGAAAAAAAAAGACGAAAGAAATCTACTAATAAGCTTATACAAGAAATAGATCACTTCATGGTAAACTCAGGGCAAATCAACCTGATCTCGGACAGCTTCCCTCCTCTCCCCACCCCTCCATCCTCATGAAGATTACCTCATGGAATATCAGAGGCCTCAACGGACATAGCAAGAAAAAAATGCTACGAGATCTTATCTTTGCGGAAAAACCTGACATAGTTCTATTGCAGGAAACAAAATGCACTTCTGAAGACATCGACAGGCTCCTTCCCTATTATTGGAAGCAAGGGGAAACAGCTTCAACCACCACCACATGCACAACTAGTGGATTAGCTATCCTCTGGAACACCAACTCGGTGTTGTTGGAAAATTTTATCACCACCAAGTGGTCCATTACTGTAGATTATAGGCTTATTGGCTCTAATAAGCCGGGATACCTGACCAATGTCTACGACCCGACCAACCCTAGGGATAAGCAGGCCTTTCTCAGGAGCCTGAATTACCTAGCCAGTCTAACCCAACATAATAGATGGATTGTTGGTGGAGATTTCAATATCATCCGCAGCCTGGAGGAGAAGAGAGGGGGATCAAGACGCCTATATCGGGACTCCGATGACTTCAACAGCCTCATAGACAACATCCACCTTATCGACCTGGAATCCATTAATGGCATTCACACTTGGACAAATAAAAGAACTGGAGCACATCAAATCACCTGCAAACTGGATCGATTCCTCATCTCTGATTCCCTCATGATGGAAGGAACGACCCTGGAAGCTACTATCCTAAATTTCCCTGACTCGGATCACTGGCCCATACAGCTATGGCTGGATGTGCCAGCCACCCCTGGAAAGAAATCCTTCAGGTTTCAACAGTTCTGGCTCGACCATCCCGAATTCCAAGCAAAAATCCAGGACTAGTGGAGGGAGGCAAGAGTCTCCCATGGCTCCAAAATGTACAGATTTCAGCAAAAGTTAAAGAACCTCAAACAAATTCTCAAACTCTGGAATAAGCAAACCTTTGGCAATATCTTTGAATCCCAAAAGCAGCTATCAGAACAAATGAGCGAGATTCAAAACCAGATAAAGATGCAGGGGCTAACATATGAGCTAAAAACTCAGGAAGCAAAAGTAAATCAACAGCTTGAGGCCAGGAAAAGACAAGAAGAGATTTTATGGAAACAGAAATCGCGCATCCAATGGCTCAAGGAGGGGGAATGCGATACCAAATTCTTTCACAGAACTGTCATCCACATATGGCATGCTAATAGAATCACACACCTTACCTCCACAAACAGGGAGCCCATTCATTCCCATGAAGACATGGAGACGACTTTGATCGACTATTATAAAGATCTCCTCACGGAACCACTCCTGGATAGGCTTGAGGCCATCACTAAGATTACACAGCATGTACCCTCCCTCGTCACCCCAGAGCAAAAATCAGCCTTGCTCCGGCCCATTACTATCAAGGAAGCAGATCAAGCGCTTCGAGACACCCCCAAATGCAAGGCTCTTGGACCCGATGGCTTCACCAGTGATTTTTTCCACCATTGTTGGTCGATGATCAGAATATAGGTTTGGGAACTTCTTGAAGATTCTAGGGCTACAGGACAAGTCCTTCAGGCTCTCAATGTGACTTTCCTCACCCTTGTCCCCAAAGAAGGGCAGGCTCACCATCCTAAGCAGTTCAGGCCCATAGCTCTTTGCAATGTCATCTACAAACTCCTAACAAAAGTAATTGCTCGAAGACTCAAGCCCATCTTACCGACAATCATTTCCCCGGAGCAATCAGGCTATGTTGAAGGAAGAAAAATCTTGGACAGCGTCATCCTAGCCCATGAAGTAATCCACTCTTTGCAGAAGACCAAAACACTAGGTATTCTCCTCAAACTGGACCTCTCTAAAGACTTTGATAAGATAAGCTGGGAAAACATGTGGGCAATGCTCCTAGCTTTTGGCTTTGATCAGCTCTGGGTGACCTGGATTCTGAATCAAACCTCCACAGCTTTTTTTTCCATCCTCATCAATGGTGTTCCTTCCCATCCCGTCTCCCCCTCAATAGGAATTAGACAGGGAGATCCTCTCTCCCCTTTCCTCTTCATCATTATGGCCGAAGGTCTTAGTCGATCCATCCATGCAGCTGTTGCAAACAACTCACTGACAGGCCTCCCCTTGCATGGCATCTCCCCTCCTATCTCGCACTGTCAATTTGTGGACGACACGCTTTTGATGGGTACCCCAACTGTCCACGAGGCCAACTCTCTCCTCGCGCTCCTCCAAACCTTCTATGATGCCTCTGGTCTAGACTGCAACAGAGATAAATCCCAAATCTTTTTCTTCAATACACCCCCTCCAATTCAGCATCATGTCTCTGACATCCTAGGTTTCTACAGAAGCTCCCTTCCATCCAAATACCTCAGCATTCCCCTGATCAACAATGCCCTCAGGAACTCCTCTCGGGAACACCTTCTTTCCTCCTTTACTAAGAAGCTTTCTTCCTGGACCTTGAGAGTTTTAAACCTTCCCAGTCATCTTATTCTTCTCCGAGCTGTTCTTCAGGCCCTTTCGGTCTACACCTTCTCGGCGCTGGCCGCCCCAAAGTTCGTCCTCATAACCATTAAAATATTACAAAGAAACTTCATCTGGAAAGGCCTCAACTCAGGAAAGAAAATAGCGCTGATCAGCTGGGACAAACTCTGCCAACCCAAGGAAAGAGGCGGCCTGGGATTACGAGATCCCTTTATTATGAACAAAGTTCTAAGCGCCAAAATATGGTGGCGGTGGCTAAAAAACCCCAAGGATCTCTGGGCAAGACTCTGGAGGAATAAATATGCATCAAATGTGACGGAAAAGAACCTAATTCGATGGAATGGGGACAACCCAGGCTCCCTAATTTGGACAGCGGCTAAGCAGAGCAGATAGCTTGTGACTCAGCATGCTTTCTAGGAAATCAGAAATGGGGAAACAGCTCTGTTCTGGAAAGATTCTTGGTAGGAGTGGCCAATTTTGGACAATGAGGACTGGGCTAGGGACATTAGCACACAAGATACACTTGCGGGCCTGAAAAGAGTAGCTGACTATTGGCGGGACAATCCCCCAGAAGACACCTGGTGATGCTGGCACCTTAACAGGGAACACATAAATCTGGAAGCGCATGTGGATTTAGGACCCTGGCAGGAGGAACTGGCCAAACGAAAAATCCCCAAACTCATAGGAGAGGATATCCTCCATTGGGGGTACTGTTCATGAGGCACCTTTAGCACACAGGAGGCCTATCAGCTCAAAACTCAAGCAGACCCCCCTCCTACAAGGAAAGTTTGGCACAAAATTTGGAATCTTAAACAATGGCCCAAAATCACCCTCTTTCTCTGGCTTGTCTCTCACTCGAGCATTCTAACCTGGGATAACCTCTCAAAAAGGGGTTTTGTTGGGCCCTCTATTTGCATGCTTTGTGGAGAAGCAGACGAAACCATGAATCATCTTCTCAATTCTTGCCTTTACACTGCTTAAATTTGGGATCAAGTGGCACTTATCATGCACACCTCAGATCGCAAAAGAAATAGTATCATTGACACCATTACGGATTGGAGGGACTAGGCTTTCCATTCTCCCCTCCTAAATCGTATTTGGAAATTACTTCCAGGCTTCATCCTTTCGCAAACTTGGAAAGAAAGGAACAGGAGGATCTTCAAAAATGTCTCCCTCCCATTGCAACACTGTTGGAATCAATGCCGCTGCAATATCCTGGAAACTCTCAAACTTAAGTTGCAGATTGACAAAGACTTGATTAGCAATCCCTCAGAACTCCCAATCCTTTAGTACTGGATTCCTCTTCCTTCTCATCACCCACTTTCCCCCTCTTCTCCTGGCCCCCTTCTCAGTAGCCACTCCTTTTGGTCCTCTCCCCCAGTTGATTTTTTCAAGCTCAATTTTGATGGAGCCTCTAAAGGCAATCCAGGCATAGCAGGCTATGGAGTAGTCTTCCGTAACCATCATGGGCACATCATTCTCATATGCGCAGGTTCCCTTGGTCATTCTACGAACAATGCAATGGAACTTTGGGGACTCATTAGAGGACTGCAATTAGCTATTGAAAACAATTTCACCAAGCTAATTGTCGAGGGAGATTCTCAAATCATCATCAATTTGCTCTGCAGAATTTTAAATGGTGCGAACCCGGACATAATTTCGCCTAGTTGGAGACTTTCACACGGGCTACAGATCATCGCAGATTTGTTGCAACCAAATCAGGCTGTTATACCGGCTCATATTAGGAGGAAGGCAAATCAAGTTGCGAATGAATTGGCTAATGTGGGGGCCAACTGGAATGGATCAGAACTCCTTTGCGAAGCGGCCCTGGAACCTAATCACCCTATTCTCCAACAATGTGCTTGCAAAGCTGAAGCAGTGAACATGCCCCTGGATGGGGTACTAGTGCGGACCACCTGGCATGAGGAGGAGGAAAGGACCGGACAAAGAGGCGAGGAGCCATGTGACGAGCTCGTGCCTTCGCCCGCCACCTCGATCCTGCATTAATATGCCATTACTACGTTGCAGAGGCTTTAACTCTATTGCATTCATCTCTGCTATGAACTATTCCATGGCCCGGTTGTTTGTGTTCGCCTCTTGCCTCCACTCACGACCCGACTGGCTCTCCCCTTCACCGCCCTGGCCTGATTCAAGCTGGACCTTCATGTTGATTGTGGCTCCGACATATCTCCAGGCACTCTACCTCTACATTCACTCGATTAATCTAATGTTGCGTCAAAGGGGGTGGCCACACAGAGGCTCTGCATGGAAACCTTGTCGACCTTCTGTCTCGCCCCCTGAGTCGCCGTCAACTTGCTCCTCTTAGCCCCTCCAGCCCGAGCCAACTCTTCATGTCTTCCCCACACTATCTGTCTCCCAGTTTGATGGCTTAACCATCACTTCTAGACAACCGTGTTCCTCCTCACGACACCTTCTAGTCCCCCCAATCCTTAGAACCATCGAGTTTTCTTACGCACCATTAGTTAGCTCCTCTAGGATGCCCATGGGAATGCCACCTCCTTTTCGTTGGCCTAGAAACAATGAGAACTAGTCTTTGGACTCGTTCCTTGATTCGCAGTTAAGAGAAAGCCTCACCGTTATCTTTGGACTGGTCTTCGAACTCCGTCAGGGGATGGAAGACCTCCAATTTCGTCTAGAAACCACGGATGGCAAAGTTGCCTCCCTCCTTCAAATCCTTTCCTCCCTCCAAGAGGCTTTTCCCCTGGACCCGATAGGTGTGGATTCAGCAGCAGAACTCCATGCAGAGACCAGCAAGGGAAATGACCAGACACAGAGCTCAGCAGGGAATGTGATGGAGCAAGCCAAGCATGAGGATGTGAGCGTGGAGGAGGCCATAGGACAGCAAGCGCTGCAGGACACCTCGCTAGTTACCGACAGAGATGAGAGAAACATGGACGCTGGAATGTTGTGGGTAGAGCAAGTGACATTCGTCGAAGAGGAACCTTGGTCTAAGGTTGTTCATGCCACCTGGCCAGGTTATTTGCGAAATGTTTACGTCTATAGGGGTCTTTCTAGTTCCACTACTTTTTCTCTGTTTAGTTGTTGTTCAGTTAATTTGAGGATGATACATCAGACGGTTAAACTACATATGCTTGAATCACCCGGCTAGCTAGAATGGTTTCCCCTCTATTGGGGCAGTCCAGTAACTACAGTAAGGCTAATTTCTGTTTTTTGTACCTCTATCTTTGGTTTTTGAAGACCTTTATATATAAAACTTCTTACTTACAAAAAAAAAAAAAATCATGTCTTTATCAGAGATAACGTTTTAACCCTAATTAAGTTATCTAATTTTTTACAGTTTTTTTAATTAATTATTATTATTAATAAAATATCCCCCGGATGGGGTGTTAGTGGACTCCCCGTGGCAAGGAATGCGACTGGACACGATGCAAGGCCACACGGAGGCACGTGACCGACCCGTGCAGCAGGACAATCCCATCCCGGGAGAGTTAAGGCGTTTAAATTCGCCATGATGATCGAGATCAGGAGCATTAACGCCACCCTTGCTCCTCCGCAATCTGTAATATGGCATGGCTCATTGCATTTGGTATTCCACCTTGCTTGCGCTCGGAAGGGCTCCTCCCTTCACGTCGCAAGCATAACCAGGCATGCTCTGAAGCTTTCTCCACCGCTTATCTGCAACTCGGGTTCCTTTTTCCATGCTCTGAAACCTGTTCACCTGCAACCATGAAAGAAAGAATTAGAGGGAAGCCCAAGAGGGGCTCACCCTGGAAGCCCCGCAGACCTCCTCTCTCGCCCTCCACCTCCCCGATGACAGGCTCCTCCACCCACCCCCCAACTTCGCCCCCAAGCGCCACCCCACCTCTTGTGCAGTCTAAACATCTTCGAACTGCAGCCACCCAGCCACCTGCGTAGTCTTCGCTCCTACATGCCATGGCCACTATCCCGCGCGGGTCGCCTACGATTCCACGCTGCCCTGAGGACCCCCGAATGCAATTCTTTGCGACCATGTCCTTCCCTGGATCCTCGAGCACCTGGAGAAGTGCACCATGGGATTTCGGAGAAACCAAGCGACTGCGTCTCCACCATGCGGCCCACCCCGACAACGAGCACTTCAGAGAAAGACTAGGCATCCTATATGATCTTGTCTTCGAGCTCAAAAGGGAGGTGGCGGACCTCAAGTTTCGTTTGCAAGCCACAGAAGACAATGTTGCCACCTTTCTACAAATCCTCTCGACCATGCAAATGGAGCTCGCCTCGGACCCCACTGGCACTACTCCGGGGGAGGCAATTGACACTGAGATAGATGGCATGCTGCGACAGGCAGCAGTGAGGCAGAAGGAAGCAGAACACACCGGTCCAGCTGAGAACAAGGAGCGTGGGGAGCGACAGGAGAAAGGTGGGGACGACCAGTCGATCAACACCGAGGTAGAACCATGGGCAGAGGACCTCAGAGCCGCGTGGTTAGGCTTTTCGCCAGGTGTCTAGTTCTCTATTGCTGCGCATCCAGTTTCTTTAGGCTCCTAGGCTAGGTGGCATTTGATTTAAATTAATTATGCCATCTAATGTTTTTGTAAATTGTAAATTGTAAATTGTTTTTGATTAACTATCGGGAGATTGTGTTTTAACCCTAATTATGCCATCTAATGTTTACAAAAAAATTTTGGTTTAAATTAATTTTTATTATTCACAAAATATTTGTTTTTAAAAAAGTTTTTTTTAATTAATTATTACTAATTACAATTTTTTTAATCAATTATTATTAATTATAAAATATTTGTTTTTCATAGAGATTGTATTGTAATTTTTTTATTTTGATTAATAGTATTGATTAATATTTGTCTTTAAAAGAGATTGAAGGGTAAGCTTTGTATTTTTTTTTCTTTTTTAAGGGGGGGAAATCTATTATAACTTAGTGGCTAAACGTTAGTGAGAACAACCATTATTAGATGTTATGGAGGAATGTTAGTTGATTCATCTTTGTTGTTTAAGAAAAACCATGTCATATGCTTTTGGGTCTTGCGTCATTAATATGTTTTCTTATGTTTGAGGAAAATGAGCTCTTAGCCAATCAGAAGCAGTGTTAGGTCTTATTCCAGGACCAAATGGCAGTTTCAACCTAGATTGTATACTCAAGAAAGTCAGTCTGTAATGTGGTCATCGTCTAAGCTACCTCTAATGAGGACATGTGCTTTCTAGTAGTGTTTAGCCTGAATCTCATACATGAAACTAGATACTACATGTTGTTATAGTTTAATCTCTTACATTGTAACCTTTTTCGAAGGTGGCAAAACCTATCATAACTCAAGAGTGAATCTGCATTTAGGACAACTTGCATTGGTTGTTATCCATAAATGCATTTTAACTCCAAGGATACCACATACACATGGAAGATGAATTGTGAAAAAAAAGTCCATACAAGTAAACACATACAATGTTTAGTGTCCCTGAGAAAATGATCATCATCAAGATCTACATACAATGTTTAGAGTTCCTAAGAAAATGAATGCCATTGAGATCCACATACAATGTTTACTATTCGTAAGAAAACTATCACCATTTAGATTCTAATCCACTTATCAACAAATTATTGCATGGTTTGAGAGATAACGTGAATAATCAATATCCTCAATAAAAATAACATACTTGGTGGTCTTAATGAGTTATTTCAAATAGCTTTATGTTTGTATGTATTTTGGGAAGCTCTAAATCATAGATATCCTAATGTAAATAATAAGCAATGGGTGTAACTGTGCTAGATTTGCATGTTTCTAGAGGCCTATATAGCAAGTAGGCTCTCTTCACGACTCTTATAAAGTTTTGATACAAGTATCTCTTTCAAAAAAAGCCTCAAAGTCTCTTACAATTTCTTCTTTTCTAATAGAATC
>ML811224.1:146280-158422 GCA_009831015.1 Picea engelmannii | reverse complement strand
GAAAGGGAAACCGTGGGCAATGAAGAAAGCTGTTGCTGGAATTCATTCACGCGGGCAGTGGCGGAGGCATAGTCGCGAAACCAGAACGGGAGGAGATAAGCTCCACAATGCATCCCGATATTGGTCATAATGATTACCTGACTGGCAGAAAGTGGAGTTCCATTGAATTTGATGAACTTGGAGTTCCATGGAATTTGATGATTACCTGACTGGCAGAAAGTGGAGTTCCATACATTTCTGCCACTTGTTATCCATGCACTCTCCATGACAGGTGTTATCAAACATCCGGCCTCATCCGTTCAAAAAAAATATTAATTATCAACTGGATTTTGAATCTTATAACAAATACAGTAAATGAAGTGACCAAATATAAATTTCAATGGTGAAACTCATGACAGTAATGAAAAAAAAGCTCGAGAACACGAACCTTTTCAAATTTCGCTTCTGTAAGTAGGTTGTCTTTGTAAGAATTCTTTGTTTCTTCAGACCTTTCAAATTCTGAGAACAGTTGAGAGAATAATTTTATTTATTACGTAACCATTCTTTATTGTTTCAAACTTTTCGTGGATTCTTTTTTAAATCCTTTAGTATTCAAATTTTGGTTCTTAAATTAGTTCTATTCGTTTAATTCTATCGTGTTGTGAGTTGTCTGATCATCGCCTTCTTTAATTTGAGGAAAGTGTTCCAAACCTTTTAAACGAGCCATGTGATCTAGATTAATGAGAAAACACCATTAATTTTAATTTTCCCTTGCTATAGAGGATCCAGCCTCGTCGATGAACATGATAATATTCAATAGGTTGGAAGTTCTCCCCTTCTTGTATAATTATTTGATAATTCCTTTACAAACTAAGATATTGATATTTGTGAGGGTTTTGGAGGTCATTAATTACCATTTATGAATCTCCTATTACAATAAAATCATTATTCTAGTCTTCTCTTATATGTTTTAATTTCATATAAAGTGCCAATTCTCTTATATGTTTTAATTTCATATAAAGTGCCAATGCTTTAGCTTGATTATTGAAAAAATATCCCAAGCTTCAAGAAAAACAGAAAACCTTTAATCCCACAAAATCCTAAAACACTCCTCACACACGTACCGCGCCTTTTATTAATTAATCATGAATCACATTTTAAAACTAGTTTATTTCATTTAATTTTTATTATTCTTATCTTATAATTAATTATTTAATCACAAAATTTCATATATTAATTTTACTAAAAATATATTTATTAATTATTAATAATAAAACCTTATATACTACCATTAGGGTTATAAGAGTACTAACCCACATTCCCATGAAATTTTTGATATCATTGAATCGATAAACAAAGTATTCATCGATTGATTCATTACAATATTCATACAATAGTACACACACATGGACGATTTTATAGTGTTATTTTTTAAATGCTTTTAAATTATTTGAAACAAAAATTATTTGTGATTTTATTACACCTAAGGCATTCTTTTAAGGGGAGTTGGCTATCGAATTTTCGTCATTTATCTGCATCCAATGAAAATATGCCACTTAATCATCCAATTCGTCCAATTCGTCCAGTTGTCCTCCATTGTTCTCCCTACCTTCCCGCTGCTTGTTAGTTACACTTCTCTATTTATTGCACATATATGGTTTGAACTCACAACCCTATTATCTGACAGCACAGACATTTAATAAAGAGGTATCTTCATTGCTTTAGGTGAAGAGGTCTCAAACACATCCTTCCTCCCAAGACATTTAAGATCTGATTTTCCCTTGTCACATATGCCCTTGTAATCCGATCCGATCAGATTTTATCTGCTCTAATTTTTATCCTTGAAGATTTACCATATTCAATCTTATTGGATTTTTCTCACTGACTTTGGGATTTGCATTGCCTTCAACCTATTATAAATAGGTGGATAGTGGATATTCGTAAGCCATTCTCATCGTGTAGAGATGTTGCTCTACATAAGAAATCTCATTGTAAATCAGATTTCACAGGTTTCTCTGAATTACCAGAGTGAAGACATCTCATTGTAAATCATATTTCATAGGTTGCAATTAATTACCAGAGTGAAGACATCTCATTGTAAATTAGGTTTAACAGGTCTCTCTTAGTTAGGAGAGTTAAGACCTCTTGTTGTCAAAGTGGCCACCAATTGTTTGCAGGTTAGGCCGGTAGTCAATGGCAGAAGGATTGGTTTAAACCTCAACCCTATGGAGTCCTCCACTCCGAGTACAACTATGTCAATGCTCCTTCACAACAATTTTACTGGTGTTTATAAAAATGTTTCTCTGATGCTCTTCTTTGTAGTAGACGACTGTTGATGTTTATGATGCTCAATTTGCAATTGTTGGTTCGGAAGTTAAGTTTCATTGTAAGGCATTCCCAATTTGTCCGACAATGATCTTCAATGGTATTAGTTATTAGTTATTTAATACTTAGTAACTAAATAGTATATATACTTTTTTTTAATTAATATGAAATTTTATAATTTATAGCCTATCAAGGGTTCCCCTTAATCGTAGTTTCTTTGGGAGCTACGGTGTGTCTATTATGTATGGCCCAGGTTTTTATTAAATTTATAGATTTATAATTTATTAAAAAAAAAAAAATTATATTTATTAAAAAAATATTTAATATTTAAAAAACTATTCTATTCAATTTATAAATTTAAAATTTATAAATATAAAAAAAATTTAGTACTAAATTTAAATCACTATTCATAAATTCAAAATTTGCAAATATAAAATTTTCAATTATTTTGTCATTCCTCTTCATGAAAAGTGGAAAACACAAATCCAGATTGTATTTTCAGGTTGACAGTGTAGAAAAAAAACATAAGATAAAAAGAGACATGAGATAGAGAGGTAAAAGCACAATCCAAGGGTGCTCAAGTTTAGTTATAATTTATACAACTATTATATTGATTTATTTTTCACATGCATCACACACATTAACCACATTTTACATTCCCTACTATGTGCCCAATAATGCAAGTGCTAATTTTACATTGTTTTTACTTTTCCTACAAGATTCTAATAGTATATGAAATCCAAGTGCATAATTTTTTAGCAGACATTGTTGGTGCCCCAACATTTATAGAAGATGTAAGTTCTTCATCAAAACAACCATTCAAACCTTCTAATACAACCCCCAAAATTACACCTATTTCATCTTTGCATTCATCCCTAAAGGAGTGGACTCTAAAAGTTAGAGTTCTTTCAAAAACTAATCTACGCACATTCACCAATGCTAAAGGACTTGGCCATATATCTAGCTTCGATGTTATTGATGAAAAAAATAGTGAAATACGCATTACATGCTTCAACATCCAATAAACATATTTCCATCCTTCCATAGACAATGGAAAAGTTTACATCATTTCAAAAGGGTACATCAAGCTTGCAAAAAAAGAATTCAATCATTTAAAAAATGATTGAGAAATAACTCTAGATATTACCTCAACCATTGAATCTTGTTCAAAACATAATCATTCAATAGAAAACCACAACTTTTTATTCACTCCTATTAATCTAGTACCAACTTTAGTCAAAAACTCTATAGTTAATATTATTGGAGTCGCTATCTTTGTTAGTCCTTTGGCAACCATCATGAGAAAAAATGGAACAAAGACACATAAGAGAACCCTCCAACTAAAAGATATATCAAGTTATAGTATAGAAGTAACATTATGGGGGGTCTTCTGCAACAAACATAATCTACACCGATATTCTATCTCAAATAACTTTCCAATAATCGCTCTCAAAGCATAAAAAGTGTCTGACTTTAATAGGATCTCAATTACTACAACCTTCACATCCCAACTTTCCATCAATCCTATTCTCAAACAATCTCAAGATTTGAGAGCATGGTTTGATAACCCTTTAAAAAATATGGCTTGTCACTCATTATCTGCACATGGATCTTCAAGAGGGCACTCTTCCATTCAAAAACACTTGGTTGACATAGAGAATGAGGTATTCATTGGAAAAGGTCCAAACCCTACATTCATATTGGTTGAGGCAACTATTTCTTCTTTAAATATAGACAATCGTTGGTATGTTGCATGCCCACTTACATTTAAAGATTGAAAGTGTAAAAACAAACTCACACCTATAGAGGATGGTGTTTGGAATTGCGAAAGGTGAAATCAACATGTTTTTGAATGTGAATACATGTACATTTTCCAGTTCAACATTCAATACCAAACAAGCAAAACCAATGTTATAGCATTTCAAGAAGTCGTCGAACAATTTATAGGTGTTTGTGCTGAGAAATTATATGAATATGAATATGAGGGAAATACAAAAAAAATTGCAGACATGTTTGAAATAATGTTCTTTCATAGCTACTTGTTCAAACTAGTAGTGCATAAGGAAACCTTTTCCAATAAAAACCAAATCAAATGCATCATGATTTCATGTGATAAAATTGATCACATAGCAAAGTCAAAAGAGGACATACTGATCCCTGAATTGTTGGCTTAATAGTGCTTGAAAAGTGTTGTGGTTGTTTCTTGCAAACACCAACTTGTAATTACCCTACTTTTGTCCATATACATACTATATAAATTGTTTATGTTTTGAAGTTATGTTTCCTCATTATAACATTTATAACATTTATATGAAAGCAAATCCAACTTATGCATTCACTTACAACATATTTTAACAAATACATCTATTTTTGTATATCTATTTTTAGAATATGCTTACACAAACATGTCGATTTTGAGTTTTAACTACAATGTTTTTATCATTTCTCTTATAGAAATTCTATCTTGCGCAAAACAAACCCCAATGTTCCAAACTACAACAACAAACACCACATGTGAACGACTCCAAAAATAATTGGAAAGGCATGTTCTCTTCCAACAAGACATACCATCAAATGTTTCATACATACATTCTTCACAAATTCAACTTCCCAACAAAACTCTATACAATCGGCAGAACCATACAATTCATTCTACAAAAATAAACAAAAAAAAAAAGACAGAGATGGAACAATGCCACTACTAATACATAAACTACTAGCCCGATCACCACTCCTCTATCTACATATAGGGTCCAACAAAATGAAAAACGTCAAATAAAATATGCTGGAAAAAAAAATAAAAAAAAATGGAGAGACTTAGAGAGACTTCACTTATCAACCAAAACCAACCTTGTGTGGAATTTCCAACACGTTTTCTAGAACATCAATCCCATACACATGCTTCCCAATCTTTTCAAAAACGTATTGATGCCTTTTCTAACATACATACATGCACTATATGTATGGAATCATATCCTGGTATTCCTACTCACCCATCTCCAAATGGACACATTTGTTACACTCGCTATCATAAAGAAAACAATGGTCATCATTTTTCCAAATGGAATAATATGGACCCCAGTCACCAACCCATAGTCTTGTCAATACTTACATAGGTTGAGGAAATGTTAATTTCTTGAGTTAGCCCCATCTTGCAAGTTAGGCATGCTCGAGGTGGACAATACAAATATCATGGCCACACTATTAGTTTTCCACAACAAATTGTACACATAGCGACTTTTCTACCATCTTGGTTGTCAAGAGACATGGAGGAAAGGGGAAATGTTATGATTGTTATGTGAAAAAATATCATGTCATCAATGCAGTGCTCTACAAGATGCAGAATGAAAACTATTACAATGACATCCAAATTGACCAAACATTGCCTGCATCGCTTCCCACTAAGTGCACCAATGTTTCCTCTCGCCTCTATTTTGTCTCTACATAAACTTCCCCTTCTCCCAATAAAGAGCCAAATATCGTAAATTTAGAACACCATGATGTTTGTCAATATGAGAAACAAATGTCTTCCTTCGCCTTTCGATTGCCTAATACACAATGAGAGATGTAAAATATAAGAGCATTTGTTAACACTACAAATGAATTTCCACCAAATACAATTGAATGGCCGACAATTTGCCTATCACCAATCAATGAGTATAACATAGAGGGTCTTTTCAACATGGAATTTCCTTCTCTTTTCCCCAATGGAGATTTCGTGCCTCGCCAACCACGCATGAAAAACATACCACTTGATAGTTATGCAACACACTTGATGATATCCCATCACAATATATTTGGTAGTAATCCTTGTTTCAGATGCTACCTCTATGATTTGATTATGTGCCATTGAATTCAAGCAACATCTATCTTCTTTGTCAAACGAAGCCAACATCATACCACACCCATGACAATTCAAGAATTATGTACGCATCTCAAAGAACTACCTACAAACAAACTCCTAGAATAGGTCATGTGTTTTGGAGCACATCTACGTTGAACTAGAGAATTCTGGACCATGTGGAGGACCGAGCTAAAAGAAATGATTACACAAATTCAATGCCCAACCTTGTTTTTCATTCTCAGTATAGCAGACACAAAGTGGCGAGACTTGCATGAAGTCATGCAAAAAAATAAGCCTCTTGACCCAAAGCTTCTCCAACGTTGGCGTACAAAAAATGTCATTGACCATCCCTACACTGTCGTTGCCTATGCATGCAATTGACTATTGGTAGAGGTACACAATGTATAATACTTGAAATTACCTCTACCAAACCTATACATTTAAATGCTCTTTACTAATCATTTCATATCCCTTTTACAGGTATGAATGGAAACAAAGTGGCTCTACACATATATATGGATTTGTATGGCTTGATGATGCTCCAAACATGGAAAAATTACATTCGGAAGGCCCAACTCAAATCTATGTTGCAAAGAGTTTCTTTGATAACTATGTGACAGCCTAGAATCCTAGAGAAAACCATGACACATAAATGGCTATAGATCAATCCTTTGAAGATGACCCTTACTTACTAGATACAAAGGAGATATTTTCATCCAACCCACTTGATGACTATGAAAAACGCTTAAACCAAATTCAAAAACATACAAAGTACAATGAGAAAACATGTCTTCGTAGAAAAGGGGCTACCCTTGAATGCAGGTATAAATTCCCTTGGAAGGTACAAATGGAGTGATCACTCTACATTGATGAAATGGATCAAAAGACATATTGTCTGACATGCAATGATGATCACCTAAACATCCATAATCCTAACATAATCCAAACATGGAGGGAAAATGTAGATTTCCAACTAGTCCTTTCTGGCCATGCAGTTCTAAAATACATTGCCAAATCAAAGACCTACCACCATATGTTGACTATACTTGCATCTACATAACATCTAGATGACCCTGCCTCAACTACTTATCGACGTTTGCACTCAAAATCAATTGTATATCGAGACATAATTACCCAATAAACTTGCCATATGCTCCAAAAATTACCCCTTGTCACATGCAACCGCACCTTCACCAAACTCAATGTTGGTCATCAAATATTTCATCGAATCTCCTGTGATTTACCTAACTGTTTATCTGAATCCAATTTCATTGATGCATATCTAATGCATCTTGTTTTTCTTGACCATATATGTTTGACTGATCTTGCAAAACATTAGACATATAACCAACCATGAAAAAATGAAAAGTGGAAAAAAATACACATCCCCGCTATTGTCCATGTATGGCCACCTTTTACTACAATACCAAACAAAGATTCCAATACCTTTGTTGAGTTCTGTTGGAGTGAGCTACTTTTATACAAACCATTTTGTTCCTTCTCTGAAGATATAGGCCTTTCACAAGAAGACGTTGTGGCTAATTGGGAGATCATAGGAGATGACTGCCATGTTTGGCTTGTTGATCTCATCCCCATTCCCACTCCTAATGACCAAACATCTCAAGATAAATATATCCATATTAACATACAACCAAAGATGGAGATGAATGAATGATAGTGTTTATCAAGATTGCCCCCTACATGAAATATCAAATTGTGTTCTCTTGATATGTTGGGACTGTGAGAGATGGACACTTACCACCCATGGGATCAAGTTGAAGTATCAAAAGATACATTAAACATTGCACCAGCATTCATCAACTACAATCGAAGGAATACAAACATACTACAAGAACTCAATCCACTATTTCCTACCAGAAATACATTTTCTACACATCAACATCGTGCATTCGACATAATCTTGCACCACTTACAGACAAGAGAACCAACATAACCATTGAAGATGATCATCCAACGAACTGCAGGCACAGGAAAATCCCACCTTACACATTGCATCAAAGAAGCACTAGCTTCCCAAGCATCATCTTGCCATATCCCACTATTTCTTCTGACCCCTATTGGAGTTGCAACATTCAACATACATGCGACCACTATACATGCAGGACTTAGAATTCCTATCAAGCACATGAAGCCTTTACATGGTCAATCCCTTGCAGTGTTCCAAGAAGAGATGAAACGTATTCACTACATTCTAATTGATGACATGAGCTTCATAGGATCTAGACTTTTTGTACAAATTGAAAGTCCTTGTCGTGAGGCATTTCTAGAAAAAAACCGTTGCTCATTCGGTTAGTGCTCAATAATTATTCTGGATGACTTGTGTCAACTGCCACTAGTAATGGAAAAACCTATTTATGCAGGAGCTAGTCCAAGCAGGAGTTTATGCACAACCTTTATCATTGTAATCAATTTGGAAACAATATTCCGACAACAAGGCACCTCTGCCACGTAGTCCCGCTTCCGCCAGTTGTTAGCCAACATTCACAATGCTACACCAACAATTGATGATTGGAACCTACTTCAATCTAGGACTGACAATTTCTTATCCATTGAATAACATGAAATATTTGATTCTTCAATCCATCTATTTCCAACAAACATTCTTATGGACAACCACATAATTACTCGATGCTTTAAATTCACACCGTCATGATGATGACCAAATGGAAAAACATGTCTTGTTATGCATAGGCCAACAAGTTATGTTATCTTGCAATTTATGGGTCCAGGAAGGATTAGTCAATGGTGCTCTCGGAGTAGTCATGTAAGTTGTATATGCACCAGGCTCTAACCCTCCACATTTGCCAACATATGTTGTTGTGGCATTTGATAAATACATTGGGCCTCCATGGGAGCAGAGCCCACCAAAAAATGTACCAATTCAACACATACAAAGGAGTAACAAGAAACAAATACCTGTTAAGATGGCCTGGGCATTGACTATACATAAATCCCAAGGCATGACCTTGTTAAGGTCTACCATTGACATTGTTAAGATGGTCTGGGCATTGACTATACATAAATCCCAAGGCATGACCTTAACAAGGTCTACCATTGACATTGGAAACATTGAATGTCAAGACTTGACCTTCACAACAATGTCACACACAACTACTATAGAAGGAATGAGAATAGCAACAACATTCTCCTTCGACCGATATGAAAAAATGAAGGATATTGCTTATGTTTCACTATGAAAAAAAAAAGGGGCACACTTATCTTCTTTGTCTCTTACCTCCTAGATTATTCTATGCTGTAATCATACTTCTATACATGAATTGTTCCAATAATTACTACCAAATGCCTAAAACCTTTGCAACAAATATTTTTTCTACCGGTACTTAAAATACCATCGCAATGCTCATCATGAAAAAATATACTTAAAAAAAAAAAAAATAACAAAATATTCCATAATGTTCTTTTCGACGTTCCCTTTCCCCCGCTTCATGGATATGCTAGTTTACTTAAAAGGAGAAACACCAAAAGAATTTGTCAACTTATTAAATTAGTCCTTTTAATTTATGGTTTTTAAAAACAAAAGTTCGACCACTAAAATATGAATCGGTTGAGAAGGTCCCACCAAGATTTGAGCTTAGGTTCGTGGATTCAAAGTCCAATGTCATAACCACTAGACCATGGGACCAATCTATGTGTTCAAAAAATTTAAGATTCCTCCACTTCAAATATAACAGAGTTAATAACATTTTGGTAACAAGAGGATAAATATTTGAAGGTTGCGTTTTCGGTCCACTCTCACAGCAAAAATATTTGAGGTTCTCTTTTCACTCAATATTAAAAGCATGAAATCAAGTGGCATGAGAAGAAAACCTGGTGCCTTTTAATTTTTTTCAACAGATTGACATCACTGAACTAATACTGTATTTGAGAGTCTTATATGTTGTTATAAAACATGACTTGGATCAGTGGCGCAATGGTAGCGCGTATGACTCTAGATCAGAAGTTTGCGTAAATTGTAAATTGTAATTGGATGAAATTGTAAACATTAGATGATAATATTATAAGATATTGTTGCAATAAGAGTATTTGATGGTGTTGAATTCATTTCTACATTAAAAATAACAATTTCATCCAACCAAAAATTACAATTTTAATAAATATTACATGGTCGAATTGTCATGATAACAAACTAGAATATGTTGAAAACATAAAATGTTTAGCCTTTCCTTCAATTGAGATTTTAACCCAACAAACTTGATATAACCATGTATACATTGTAGAGGGATCCAAATATACAAACATTTATCAGGGAGAGGATAGATTCATAACTTTTATATTTTTGATTTATAAGGGTATGTGAGATACTAATCAGGGTAGAGGAATTACCTGACTGGCAGAAAGTGCAGTTCCATACATTTCTGCCACTTGCTATCCATGCAGTCTCCATGACAGGTGTTATCAAACATCCGACCTCATCCGTTCAAAAAAAATATTAATTATCAACTGGATTTGGAATCTTATAACAAATACAGTAAATGAAGTGACCAAATATAAATTTCAATGGTGAAACTCATGACAGTAATCAAAAAAAGCTCGAGAACACGAACCTTTTCAAATTTCGCTTCTGGAAGTAGGTTGTCTTTGTAAGAATTCTTTGTTTCTTCAAACCTTTCAAATTCTGAGAAGAGTTGAGAGAATAATTTTATTTATTACGTAACCATTCTTTATTCTTTCAAACTTTTCGTGGATTCTTTTTTAAATCCTTTAGTATTCAAATTTTGGTTCTTAAATTAATTCTATCGTGGTGTGAGTAGTCTGATCATCGCCTTCTTTAATTTGAAGAAAGCGTTCCAAGCCATGTGATCTAGATTAATGAGAAAACACCATTAATTTTAATTTTCCCTTTCTATAGGGATCCAGCCTCGTCGATGAACATGATAATATTCAATAGATTGGAAGTTCTCCCCTTCTTGTTTAATTATTTGATAATTCCTTTACAAACTAAGATATTGATATTTGTGAGGGTGTTGAAGGTCATTAATTATCATTAATTACCATTTATGAATCTCCTATTACAATAAAATCATTATTCTAGTCTTCTCTTATATGTTTTAATCTCATATAAAGTGCCAATGCTTTAGCTTGATTATTGGAAAAATATCCCAAGCTCCAAGAAAAACAAAGAACCTTCAATCCCACAAAATCCTAAAACACTCCTCACACACTTACCGCCCCTTTCATTAATTAATCATGAATCACATTTTAAAATTAGTTATTTCATTTAATTTTTACTATTCTTCTTTTATAATTAATTATTTAATCACAAAATTTCATATATTAATTTTACTAAAAATATATTTATTAATTATTAATCATAAAACCCTATATACTACCATTGAACAAGCAACGGATTATAAGAGTACTAACCCGCATTCCCATGAAATTTTTTATATCATTGAATCGATAAACAAAGTATTCATCGATTGATTCTTTACAATATTCATACAATAGTGTTAGATTTTAGGGTAAAATGCAGATAGAGGTCACCTTTTAAATTTCAAAGCAAAACTACTTTAGATCTGAAGTAAGAGCAGCATATAGGTCAAAAGAGAGCAGTGATAGAATGTTGATACAAAATAGGCAAGCTCATTCAATACTAGTAAACTCAATCAAAGCTCAGATTCAAACTGCAGTTCTGTAATAGTAGATTTATAACAGCACTCAAAAGATTATTAGACCAAAAGAAATGCAAAGGCTCTTTCAATTTAAAACAGCAGATCTGTATTTTAATTCTCTAAGTCAGATAGCATAGATCTATGTAAATACTCCAGCAGTAAATTCAAGCTGAATGTAATAACAAGGTTTAGATCATAGTCATTGTTTAACAGTTCTATAGCAGCATTATTAGAACTCAGATCACATACTGAAACCGAATCAGAAATGATTATGAATAATACCTCTAAACCACAGTAGATTGAATCTATATAGTAGTAAGTATTCAAAAGAAAAACATAC
>ML811224.1:87186-104852 GCA_009831015.1 Picea engelmannii | reverse complement strand
ACAGAACTGAAAAAGACTGCCTATCATTTCGAAGAAGAAGAGGTTTTCTCCCTTTATGGGTTTCCTCGTGAAAATCTGTCTCTGTGTGTATTTTATCTGTGACTGATGATCTTTACTCTTACTATCCATATGTTGTATGTTGCTTGATGACACATGAAGAAATATTAATAATTGTTAAGAAGGAATAAAATTTTTTAAGCTTATATACAACTGATTCACCCCCCCCTCTCAGTTGTATTAGTATTTCCAACAATCAATGCAGTGCTCTACAAGATGTAGAATGAAAACTATCACAATGACATCCAAATTGACCAAACATTGCCTGCATCACTTCCCACTAAGCGCACCAATGTTTCCTCTCGCCTCCATTTTGTCTCTACATAAACTTCCCCTTCTCCCACTAAAGAGCCAAATATCGCAAATTTAGAACACCGTGATGTTTGTCAATATGAGCAACAAATGTTATCCTTTGCCTTTCGATTGCCTAATACACAATGAGAGATGGAAAAAATAAGAGCATTTGTTAACACTACAAATGACTTTCCACCAAATACAATTGAATGGCCGACAATTGGCCTATCACCAATCAATGAGTATAACATAGAGGGTCTTTTCAACATGGAATTTCCTTCTCTTTTCCCCAATGGAGATTCCATGCCTCGCCAACCACGCATGAAAAACATACCACTTGATAGTTATGCAACACACTTGATGATACACCATGAAAATATATTTGGTAGTAATCCTCATTTCAGATGCTACCTCTATGATTTGATTATGTGCCATCGAAGTCAAGCAACATCTATCTTCTTTGTCAAACTAAGCCAAGATCATACCACACCCACGACAATTCAAGAATTATCTACGCATCTCAAAGAACTTCCTACAAACAAACTCCCAGAATAGGTCATGTGTTTTGGAGCACATCTACGTTGAACTAGAGCATTCTGGACCATGTGGAGGACCGAGCTAACAGAAATGATTACACAACTTCAATGCCCAACCTTTTTCTTCATTCTCAGTATAGCAGACACAAAGTGGCCACACTTGCATGAAGTCATGCAAAAAAATAAGCTTCTTGACCCAAAGCTTCTCCAACGTTGGCGTACAAAAAATGTCGTTGACCATCCCCACACTGTCGTTGCCTATATGCACAAAAAAATTTCAATATTCCATGAGGATATACTATAAAACGCAATGCATGCAATTGACTATTGGTAGAGGTACACAATGTATAATACTTGAAATTACCTCTACCCAACCTATACATTTAAATGCTCTTTACTAATCATTTCATATCCATTTTACAGGTATGAATGGAAACAAAGTGGCTCTACACATATATATCGATTTGTATGGCTTGATGATGCTCCAAACATGGAAAAACTACATTGGGAAGGCCCAACTAAAATATATGTTGCAAAGAGTTTCTTTGAAACTATGTGATAGCCTAGAATCCTAGAGAAAACCATGACCTTAACAAGGTCTACCATTGACATTGGAAACATTGTATGTCAAGACTTGACCTTCACAGCAATGTCACAGACAACTACTATAGAAGGAATGAGAATAGCAACAACATTCTCCTTTGACCGATATGAAAAAATGAAGGATATTGCTTATGTTTCACTACGAAAAAAAAAGAGGCACGCTTATCTTCTTTGTCTCTTACCTTCTAGATTATTTTCTGTTGTAATCATACTTCTATACATGAATTGTTCCAATAATTACTACCAAATGCATAAAACCTTTGCAACAAATCTTTTTTCTACTGGTACTTAATATACCATTGCAATGCTCATCATGAAAAAATATACTTAAAAAAAAAAATTAACAAAATATTCCATAATGTTCTTTTCGACATTCCCTTTCCCCCGCTTCGGGGATATGCTAGTTTACTGAAAAGGAGAAACACCAAAATAATTTGTCAACTTATTAAATTAGTCCTTTTAATTTATGGTTTTTATAAATCAAATTTCGACCACTAAAATATGAATCGGTTGAGAAGGTCCCACCGAGATTTGAGCTTAGGTTCCTGGATTCAAAGTCCAATGTCATAACCACTAGACTATGGGACCAATCTATGTGTTCACAAAAATTAAGTTTCCTCCACTTCAAATATAACAGAGTTAATAACATTTTGGTAACAAGAGGATAAATATTTGAAGGTTTCATTTTCGGTCCACTCTCACAGCAAAAATATTTGAGGTTCTCTTTTCACTCAATATTAAAAGCATGAAATCAAGTGGCATGAGAAGAAAACCTGGTGCCTTTTGATTTTTTTCAATAGATTGACATCACTAAACTAATACTGTATTTGAGAGTCTTATATGTTGTTATAAAACATGACTTGGATCGGTGGCGCAATGGTAGCATGTATGACTCTAGATCATAAGTTTGCATAAATTGTAAATTGTAAATGGATGAAATTGTAAATATTAGATGATAATATTATAAGATATGGTTGCAATAAGAGTATTTGATGGTGTTGAATTCATTTCTACATTAAAAATAACAATTTCATCCAACCAAAAATTGCAATTTTAATAAATATTACATGGTCGAATTGTGATGATAACAAACGGGAATATGTTGAAAACGTAAAATGTTTAGCCTTTCTTTCAATGTAGATTTTAACCCAACAAACTTGTCTTCAATACTTATATTACCATGTATACATTGTAGAGGGATCCAAATATACAAACATTTGTCAGGGACAGGATAGATTCACAACTTTTATATTTTTGAGTTATAAGGGTATGTGAGATACTAATCCAATGACTTTGCCACCAATACTTGTAATAACATGGTATGTTCAAACTGAACAAGTGGTATTGCATTTTGTTTAATGTCGTTGAAAGTTGGGAGTTAAAAAATATCAGTTTGGTGATTTCCTAGGATACCATCCATAGCAAATTCTCTTCATAATACATATCTTTATGAATATTGTGGAGAATATTGTGATACCCTTTGGCTCACTTCATCTTCTTTGCAATCTTATAGGACTTCTTAGATTTTTTGGAAGAATCTTGTGGGGATTCTGGTCATATCCCACATTCAAACTTTTGAACTCTAGAGGTTCATCATCTTTAATGTCTACTAATGGAGGTTGTTGAAGTCTACCACATGCTAGCCCCCTTATCTTTTTCCACCAACTTCTTCTTACAAGCCACCCATTTTCAACAATCTTCAAAATGACTACTAGACTTGCTCCCCAGAACCCTACCTAGTGTTCGCTAGTAGTATTCTTCTTACTCCAAGATTTGTTATAGCTTCAAATGACCCTCAAATATTGGGCATAAAAAAACCCAACCTAAAAAAACTAAAAACAATAACCTTCTCCACCGAAGCCAAGATAAATTCCCCCGAACTAAATATACCTAGATTGAATAAACACCTTTCTTTTATTTTGGTTATGTTTTAATCCATTGAACAAAATAAAAAACAATAAATGCATTCAACCATGGACTGAAAAAAATATATATATCATAAACATAAGTATGGCATTAGTCAATATCCATCAAACATACAAAGATTTACATGGGAAACAACATGACTGAGTATTGAGAGAAAATTCCATGACTAAAAGAGAATAGATTTATTCGGGTCATATTCCACATTCATCCTTTTGAACTTTAGAGGTTGCTCATCTTTAGTGTCTACCAATGGAGGTCGTTGACATCTACCACTTGCTATCCCCCTTATCTTTTTCCACCAACTTATTCTTACAAGCCACCCATTTTCAACAAGCTTCAGAATGACTACTAGACTTGCTCCCTAGAACCCTACCTAGTGTTCGCTAGTAGTAGGCTTCTTACTCCAAGATCTGTTAGAGCTTCAAATGACCCTCAAATATTGGGCATAAAAGGACCCAACCTAAAAATACCAAAAAAAATACCCCTCTCCACCAAAGTCAAGCTAAATTCCCCCAGAACTAAATATACCTGGATTGAATGAACACCTTTCTTTTATTTTGATTATGTCTTAATCTAGTGAACAAAATAAAAATAAAAACAATAAATATGTTCAACCATGGACTGAAACAAAAAAATATATATCATAAACATGTGTATAACATCAGTCAATATTCATCAAACATACAAAGATTTACATGGGAAACAACATGAGTATTGGGAGAAAAGTCCACGACTAAAGGAGCATAGCTTTGTATTGTTATTTCTGAGTTAAAAAATTAGAATATCAACATCATACAATACTTGAGAATAACMTTTCTTCTAACTTAGTCAATATCTTTTATAGCATGAGTTGTTGACCTAGTCAAATTTGATTAGTGCCCGTTAGTTGGATTTGATATGGTCAAAGACCATCAACATGTCATAAATTTACAAGAAGTTCTCAATAATCATGGCATTTATTACAAAAATGAGATTGCATTCACATGCAATATCATGCCATTCAAAATGGAAGGAAAAACACCTATCGACTGTAAAAAGATGGTAACATATACAAATTAATCTATACTTCTTCATTGTCTAACACTTCTTTAGTAATTTTCAGGCACAACAACAGTAAGCAGGTCAATCTCCATAAGTTCTTAGGATTTGGTATTATTCAACAAGATAAATAAGACAACATTGAGAATCTCTCTCTCTCAGATATTGTAATGTCCCCTTCCAAATGATCATGATGGAGGATGACTTAGTAGCCTATATGACTCCCATATTCTATAGTCAATGGAAAAAGGGAGTCATGGGGATTTGTTTAGTGTCATTGGGTTAGAAAGTGTCATGTTTCTAAAGTTACATTTAATAAAAATTTAAATTATTAATTACTTAAACATTAAAAAGTAATTTTTGATATTTGAGTGAAAATTAAATGAGAAATAAGGGTGAGGTTTGATTTGGTCAAAAGAAGAGATCTAGAAGGCTCGAAGGAAGAATAAAAAGAGGGGTATCTCTTCACTTCCCCATTATGAATTGATCTCTTATTTGGAGTGCTCTTGAGAGTTGAGTTTTCGTTAGGGTTTTGACAAAAACCTTCCATCATTAGTTTGGTTTCGGTGGTGCAACATCCACCCAAGCTAAACATAAAGGGAAATACATCGAGGGTTTTCCACTTGGAGCTTTAGTTTGTGATTATATTCATCTTGGGAAGTATTGATCTGCTTAGGAAGGTTATAGCCATCACCTTGAGGAGGCCAATGTGATGTTTGTGCAGGTTCGTGGCATAAGGAAGAAGTCATGAGGCTTTATGGATGTTCGATAACTTGTCAAGGGGTTGCATCTTCCATTATGGGAGCTGCCTCCCATTAATTTCAGACCGAGATAATATCTCTGAGGTCTTGTAGTTGGTCATGGAGTGATTTTTTGTAGGCTGAGGGTATTAACAATCGTGTGGGCTTGGAAAAAGGGTAGCGAGGCCACTAGAGTAGACCGAGTGGATTGTAGGAGGGCCACGTGTCCCATTAATTTACGGAGTGGATTGTGTAAGGGAGTGGAGAGGGTCGTGGGTCCCATTCTATTGAGCTATGGGCTAGGAAGAGGGACAATACACCTTTTTTGCAGAGACATGAGGTGTGGGAGGGACGTGGGGGCCTTAGACAGGTCGTGGAGGTACCTTGAGGAGGGATCGATCACCTTAAGTGAAACACGTGTGCCTTAGAGAGGACAACGAGTAGTTGGAGCACCCTTGAGAAGTCAACAACAATTCTAGAGGAGACGGGGGCATCATTCCATGTTTTTTTTAAATGTTTGGTGTGTTTTCTAGTATTATGTAGTTGCTACAGCTGCCAATAGTTGTCTTATTTGTATTTATGTCTCCATTTATAATAAGAGTGCCCATATCATCTCCCCCATTATTTGTGTTCTGGGATCAAATATAATTTGTTTGATGGAAGTTTATTTATGAACATACATGTAAATTGTTTGTTATAAGTCATGAATCAGATTCCTACATAAAAATAAATGAATGTAAACTATTTGACAAAAGTGCACTACCAAACACATCACACTTTGCATAATAAAACAATAATACCTTTTCCTAGCACATTGGGGACATTATAGTGGTATTAGAGCTAGTGATCTTTCCAGCCTGTGAATTCATTAGTGCCTATAAGATGGGGGCATGGAGGACATCACTTATCAGGATCACCAGAAGAAGAAGTAGAAATGAACCAGCCAGGGTCAAAACAAGAAGGAAACATGGGAGACAACCGAGATCGTACAAAAGATCATGTGATCAAACTACTGAGTCATATGACCAGAATCCAAGATGAGGAAAACTAGATACAAGAAGAAGTAACTCAAGGATAGTCAGAGATGATAAGAAACCAACAACAAACATTTGAGGTACTCATTAAAAAAGTGGGGCAAAGAGGACAGTTTGGGCTGAATGCAGAAGGCAACTGAGGAGTAGGTATAACTTAGGTATAGGGTAGAAATACCCATATTCCCACACAAAGTGCCCGACATACATGGAGTTTGATGACACCTAGGCCATTATTGCCATCATTCCTTGATGAGCAACCTACAAGAGCACAGGGACTATAGGATCAGGTGGATCAATACACCACCTGCTTCAAAGAGTATCAATCCTTAGAGGAGGATATCTAGGAATCCATGTCTTACACTGACTACTACAACACCAGGCTTAGAAAAAAATTAATGACAAATCATAGCCAACAAAACTTTGATCTTCTACACAAGTTGGGGAAGATGACCATCCCATAATTTGACGGATATCGCAGGTACATAGCTCGAGCATGAGTACATAAGTTGGACACTTACATCCAACTTAACCTAATGACATAGGTGGATGCGATTAAATTTTCCACCCTACACTTGGAAGGAGAATCTCATGAGTGGTGGTACCATGGGCTAGTGACATTAGGGCATACCAACATCACTTCATATGAGGATTTCACCTAGAGTTTGATTGATAGATTTGATAAAAAGGACCTTGAGATCCAGTTTAGGGAGTTGTCACAATTGAGACAGACAGGTACACCAGAGGCATACATCATGGAGTTTTAGAGGATGATGATCATGGTGACAAACATCTCAGAGAAGAGATTGGTGCTGTTATTCACTGACATATATTTGAACCTATGAGAGGGTGGGTGAAGTATTTTAGGCCAACCACATTACAAGATTCCATCATGAAGACCCAGGACATTATAGACATAGTTTCCCACAATTCATCAATGAAGCCCTTTATTCCATAGAAGGTTCAAGTGAAAAAGCCTCTCTAGAAGCAATGCACAAGGAAGGATAGGGTGGATGAGGAGACTTAGAGAGAGATGATAAGGAATAACCTTTTATTTATCTCTAAAGAACCCTAGGATTTGAGTCACTGGTGTATGGGCAAAGGGAAAGTACATTACATAGAGGTACTTTTCGATGAGGTGGAGTCAACTCACATTCAGGATACTAGATAGAGTAGTGGCTAGGTAGATCCACAACATATTGAAAGTGAAGAGGAAAAACAATTGTAGGACATAGTTAATAAATTGACCATTGCCACACTTTCAGGAGTCCCCAAGTACTACACCTTCAGGGTTAGAGGCATCTTGCAGGGGCAGAGAGTTACAACACTGATTGATGGTGGGGCCACTCACAATTTCATTGATACTACACTTGTCACCATAATACATATTTCGACAGAGGACTTTGAGGGATTCAACGTAGTGGTAAAATATGGGTACAACATGACATGCACTCAAAGGATTAGGGGACTGGAGGTGACATTGGGAAACTACACATTGACCGATAACTTTTATTTTGTAGAATTGGAAGAAACCCATGTGGTATTAGGTGTTCAGTGGTTGTACTCGCTTGGGGATATCCACTTGAACTATCAAGACATGAGAATAGAGTTTAGGGACAAATAAGGTCAATGAGTTATACTGAGAGGTATGTTGAGAGGAGTCCCCAGGATCATGTCGAATAAATGCATGGAGGCTATTTTTAGACATGGGGACTTGGCTTGTGTAACATAGTGTTTAATCACCATGGAGAAGCCATCATAGGATCACCAACACTGCCATGTGGACATCTAGTCATTTATTTGGAAGCATGACAAAGTGTTTGGACCATTGCCAGTAGGGAGACCACCTAACATGGGATTTGAGCATGTCATTGAGTTAGAGGAGGGGGTGAAGACCATGATCACCACACCATACAAACATCTGAAAAAGTTCAAGGATGAGATAGAGAAGTCCATAAATGAGTTGTTGGAGATGGGGCACATTAGGGCTAGTTCTAGTCCCTTCACTTCTTCAGTGGTACTGGTGAAGAAGAAGGATGGCATGATGAGGATGTGCATCAACTATAGGGCGCTAAATATAAAAACCATCAAGTACCAATAAATGATACCCAAGATTCATGAGTTGATAGATGAGTTTCATGGGATGGTGTACTTATCGAAGATTGATCTTCGATCGAGGTACCATCATATTCAGTTCAGAGAGGAGGACGTCCACAAAACAACATTCAAATATCAGTACGGGCACTATGAGTTTTTGTTCATGCCCTTTGAGTTGACCAATGTACCAACTACCTTCCAGTCATGTATGAACCATATATTCAACAAGTCATTGAGGAAGTTCTTATTGGTGTTCTTTGATGATATAATGATCTATAGTAGGATGTGGGAGGATCATTTGAGGCATATTGATGAGATTCTTAGCATCATGGGGGAGCATTCACTGTTTTCCAATGACGCAAAGTGTGAGTTCAGGTTGACATAGATTCTTTATCTCGGACATGTTATTGGAGTTAAGGGAGTGAAATTACATCATGAGAAGCTCTAGACAATCTTTTATTGGCCCACACCAAGGTCACTTACATAGATGTGGGGGTTCTTTGGGATATGCAGCTATTACAGGCGCTTTGTGAAAGGATTTTCACAACTTGGTGCACCATTGACAAATATCACCAAGAAGGGAGCATTCAGATGGCCATAAGAGGTGCATGAAGCATTTGACAGAATGAATAAGTTGATGAGCACTTGCCCAGTGCTAGCACATCCATACTTCTCTCAAACATTTGTGTTGGAGTGTGATGCATCCATAGAAGGGATAGGAGCGGTGTTGATACAAAATTGAAACCCCATAGATTTCGAGAGAAGGAAGTTAAGGGAGCCATAAAGTCTTTACTCCATCTATTATAAGGAGATTTTGGCCATCATGCATTCATTGGCCAAATATAGACAACACCTAGTGGGGGGAAGCTTTGTGGTGAGGACCAACCACAATAGCCTAAGGTATTTCTTGGAGTAGAGAGACTTGAGCGAGAGGCAACAAAAATGGGTGAGTAAGTTGCAAGCATATGGCTTTGATATTAAGTATGTAAAGGAAAATAATAATGTAGTGGTTGATGCCCTTTCTAGGAGACCTATAGCCTTCTCCATGATAGATATCTCAATAGATTGGAAGTCCATTATCTTGGTGGAGTACTACAAGAATACATTTTCTTGTGAGTTTATGGAGGGTATTATCTAGGATTATAGGTATAGGGTAGTGGATTCCAACATCTACTACAAGGAGAGGATATATCTTGTCCCTAATTCCACACTCAAGGATAGTATTCTAAGAGAAGTTCATGATGCACCACTAGCAGGGCACCTGGGGTATTTGAATACTTACAGGCAGGTGAGGGAGAGATTCTATTGGAAGGATGTACTATGGTATGTGAGGGAGTGCATGACTTGTCAGCAGATCAAGTCATAGCTTACACACCCTACAGGTTTACTTCAACCATTTCCTATTCTAGAGAAGAAGTGGGAGAGCATCTCCATGGAATTCATTATAGGGTTGTTGAAGGTACAAGGAAGGGATCGTATCTATGTGGTGGTGGATAGAGCATCTTAGGTAATAGACATATTTTTTAGGAAGGTGTTCAAGCTACATGGTCTTCCAAGATACATCGTTAGTGATCAAGATAACAGGTTTATAAATGCATTTTGGCAGGAGTTGTTCTAGTTATCTGGGATGGAGTTGGCACCTAGCACCAACTATCATCCTCAAACAGATGGAAAAATGAATATTGTGAAAAAATGAATGGAGGGATATCTGCAAAACTATGTGTGAGGTCAGCAAAGAGCGTGGGTAAAGTGGTTGCATCTGGGGGAGCACTGTTATAATACCACTTACGACATGTCCATCAAGAAGAGTCCATTCAGAGAATTGTATGGCTATGATACCCCATCGTTTTTGGATTTATCATTTGGGGAGAGTAGGGCCCCCAAGTCCAAATATTGGTTGCAGGAGATTCAAGACATATTGAGGGTTCTGAAGGAGAACCTACAAGTCACCCAAAATCAATAGAAGATGTATGCAGACATGTACATAGTGGAGTGTAGCTTTGAGGTTGGATACTTACTATTTCTCAAGTTGCATCCTTATAGACAGTCTTCGCTGAAGAAGAGTGACACAAATAAGTTAAAGCCTCACTTCTACAGACCCTACAGAGTGATTAGGAGATTCAGAGAGGTAACATATGAGTTGGAGATGCCAGAGGGTAGTAGGAGCCACAACATATTTCATGTATCTTGCCTCAAGAAGGCGTTGGGATAGCAGGTCACCACCTTGGAAGATCTTCCTCAAATGGATGAGGAGGGGTAGTTATTTCTAACTCTAGAGAATATTTTTTATGTCAAAGAGAGGAGGACGAGGAGAAAAGTCATTCAAGAGTACTTGGTCATTTGGAAAGGTTTTCTCATACAACTTAGTAGCCTATACGACTCCCATAGGATATAGTTAGTGGAAAAGGGGAGTCACGAGAATTTATTTAGTGTCACTAGGTTAGAAAGTGTCATGTTTATAAAGTGACATTAAATAAAAAGATAAATTATTAATTACTTAAACATTAAAAAGTAATTTTTAATGTTTAAGTGAAAATTAATGGAGAAATAAGNTTAATGTTTAAGTGAAAATTAATGGAGAAATAAGGGTGGGGTTTGATTTGGTCAAAAGGAAAGATCTAGAAGGCTCAGAGGAAGAATAAAAAGAAGGGTAACTCTTCACTTTAGCATTATGAATTGATATCTTATTTGGATTGTTCTTGAGAGATGATTTTTCTTTGGGGTTGTGACAAAAGCCTTCTATCATTAGTTTAGTTTCCATGGTGCAACATCCACCCTATCTAAACATAACGGGAAATCCATCCATGGTTTTCCACTTGGAGCTTCAGTTTTTTATTATCTTCAACTTGGGAAGTATCGATCTCCTTAGGAGGGTTACAACCATTACCTTGAGGAGGTCGACGTGATAAATTTGTGTGGGTTTGTGGCATAAGGAAGAAGTCGTGAGGCTTTGTGGAGGTTCCATATCTTGTAAGAGCGATGCATCTTTCATTGTTGGAGCCATATCCCATTAATTTCAGACCGAGATAGTATCTATGAGGTCTTGTAGCTGGTCGTGGAGAGATTTATTATAGATTGAGAGTATCAATAGTCATGTGGGATTGGAAAAATGTCTGGAAGGCTACTAGAGAAAACCGAGTGGATTGTAGGAGGGTCGTGGGCCTCCTTGTAGTGGTGTAAGGGACTAGAGAGGGACACAAGTCCCATTTTGTTGAGTTGTGGGATAGGAAGAGGGTCAATACACCTCTGTTGTAGAGACATGAGGTGTGGGAGGGTTGTGAGGGCCTTAGACATGTTGTGGAGTTACCTTGAGGAGGGCTTGGGCACCCTAAGTGCAGTACATGGGAATGAGAGAGGACACCAAGTAGTTGGAGTGCCCTTGAGCAGTCATCGATGATTATGGAGGAGACATGGGCATCATTCCATGTTCTTTATTTATGTATGGTGTGTTTTCCAGTATTCTATAGCTTCTACATCAACCAATAGTTGTCTTATTGTATTTATGTCTCCATTTATAATAAGAATGCCCATATCATTTCCCCCATTATTTGGGTCTCGGGATCAGATATAATTTGTTTGATGGAAGTTTATTTATGACCATACATGTAAACTGTTTTTTATAAGTCAGGAATCATACTCCTACATAACAATATATGAATGAAAATTGTTTGATAGAAGTGTGTTGGGCCCCACTAACCCCCTTCTTTATTTTTTATCAAAATATAGGGTCCCTCGAAATTTTACTTGGATTCTTCATTTTTTTCGCTTTGACTTGATTGGATTGGTATTGGTTTTCTTTGTTTCGAGGTTAGTTTGAGTTTATATTTTTTTCTTTTATTTGGTTTGAATTTCATGAAATTCAAATTCCATTTCGTTTTTCTCTCTACATATTTTTTATGTTGTTGGACAAGCTTCATAATTTGGGAGTTTTTTTTTTTTGGTAAGTTAGTTGATATATTAGAACCTTCTTGAAAAAATTACAAACCTGTTGTCTTGCATTTCAACAGTGCCCAGATGGGAAACCATTGTTGGCACGATTCTGAGAGAGAGTGACACTTGTCCCAAAAATAGTGTGACACTTGTCCAAAAAGAGACTTTGTTTGTCATGCAAAGAACTACAGTGCCATGTAGGGTGATGGGTTGTCTGAAAGGTAATCTATGCAAGTGAAAAAACTACAAAGCCTCACATGGTGAAGGGTGTTTGTAAACTAAACTAAACTAGATAGGGCTAGATTTTAAAAACAAGAACTAAAAATCTTAAACAAAAGAGCGCTAGAAACCTGGACCAAATTTTGGGCCTGCAAAGGCTTTGGTTTTTTTCATCTTTCGCTTGTCGTGATCTGCACCTTACAAAGATCTTGGAGAAAGAACACCAAGTTGTCCACCCTGCTCCATCGCTCTTCATATCCCTTCTGCAAATCCATGAGGGTTGCTTTGACATCCTCCTGTCCTTTGGTCAATTCACCTAGGGAGGCTATGATTTTCCCCTGGTCCATGCATTTTTTCACAAGTGAAACGAGGCCTGGAGTTGCGTGGGGTGGAGAGAGAGGAGGTGGCTTCATCGGGGTGGTGAGGTGGGGATGAAGGAGGAAGTGGTTGATGAGGTGGGGAGGCAAGAGGAGGTAATCGACAAGGTGGAGAGGGTGGGGGAGGTGCATAACCTAGATAATTTCCCATGGCATCAAACCATTCTACCCAGCAACCATAAGGATTTGAAAGTGGTGACAAGTCCTAGGAAGATTCAAGAAGTGGCTCAGCTAGAGTAGGTGCTACGACGGGAGCCAAGACAGGTAGGTCCACTTCATGAATTGGCTCTATAGGAGAAAAGGGGGGATCAAGGTAAATGAGAGGTGTAGGAACTATGGAAGGATTCATAGTGAGGAGAGCGCGGAAATCCAGAGTGTGGTCAGGGTGGGGCATTTCCTTTCCCCTGGCAGCGTACCAGGCGGTTCCTCACCTTGGTTTACCTCATAGATGGGGCATGGGGAGGGGGGAGGCTATCTCCAGGTAGAGGACGCAGAGCCGAGTGACCATGGAGCTCTAAATATGGAGAGGAATAGCTTAAAGGTTTGAGAGAGGAAGAATTCTCCCGTGCTTGGAGGCTGGGGAAAAAAAATGGGGGAGAGGAGATGGCCTATGACATGACATGCAAGGGATGTCCATCTTGAGTTATCGGAAGGGTGATGGAGTTGGAGGTTAAATGATGAGGTGATGCATTGGGGGGAGGGGTTCCATCGCACTCCAGCGGGCTAGCGATCTGGCCAGGTGGCCTCCCCGTGGCCTATCCACTCATATTGCCACGAAACACCCCATCCGGGGGCTGGTATTTGGTGTTAGATATTTCTCTGCAAGCTATCACAAAGGGATGAGAGGAGGTGGAGGAGGGTGAGCATGAAAAGTCTCATTCCTTCAGATCCACATCATGATTTGCCAACAAGTCATCCACTTGGTTGGTCAATCTTCTGACGTGGGAAGGTAAGATTACCCAATTAGGTTGAAGAATAGATTTGTTTCTTAGGAGTCCATTGATAAGTATCCAGCTGGGGGACATTTTTTCCGGGTCTTCCCCATGTAGGAGATGACCGAGGAGATGGATGAAAATTTGTGAATCTCCTTCAACAATGATGGGGAAGAGCTCATGATCTTTAGCTACTTGTAGACCTCTGAGGAGTCCCCAGATTTCTGCTGCGTTTTTGGTGTTGTGCCCCAGGTTTCCTACTACAATGTGGAGGATTTCTCCTTTGGTGTTGCGGATGACTACTCCATAGCCTTTCAGTCTCAGATTTCCTTTGGAGGCTCCATCAAAATTCAGTTTATGGTACCCTATTTCGGGTGTCTCCCATTTTGCGGGGCTAGGCTTGCGGTGTGATTTGTTGTTCAGGCAGGTTGGCAATGAGTGTAAATGAATTTCCAATCATCAAGGATGATGCACTCATTTGTTGGGAAATTCTAGTCCTAGTCAGTCTAGGGGTGGAGAAAGAGTGTTTCTCTGATGTTGGAGTGAATAGTGGCCCAAACCTCCTACCATCTTTTGGTGACTAATTTCAAGATACGATGATTCCTTTCCTTCCATATTTTCCAAAGGATGAAACCTGGTAAGAGTTGCCATATTTTTTTGTGGATGGGGGATTGAAAAATTGAGGCATGCCATCCTGCTAAATTTTCCCATATTCCTATACGATTTCTATCTATGGTTCTCATGAGTCTATCATTGTGATCCCAAATATCTAAACTGTGGGAACATAGATTTAGGAGGTGATTTTGCATTTATTCCTCTTAACCACATAGCTGACACCAAAAAGGGCCAATGAATCCCCTTTTCCTTAAGTTATCCCATGTGAGAATGTTGTTGTCGGAAGTTAGCCAGAGTAAAGTGTTGATTTTTGGCCAAGAATTTGTTTCCCAAATTTTTCTCCAAACTTCCTCTATTGGTAGTGAACCATGTCTTGCTTTGAGTCATTAGGCCTCTTGAATGTTGAAAGTGCCTTTGGAATTATGTCCCCATCTGAGGATGTCATTCCCATGTTGGTTTAGAATATTCCTTGCGTCCAGATGAGCCACCAATGGTTGGATGTTTATTTCATTGGGGATTTTCAAGGCCTCGTGGGTATTTTTCCAAGTGCGCCAGATATCACCATTTCGTGCTAGGTTCCAATAGTCTGCTACTTTAATAAGGCCTACTTCTTTCATGTAGGAGATGAGGGTTCTCATTATCAGGTCTGTTTGTAGGGCTGGGAGTTGTTGCTAAGAGTCACTCTAGAAGAGGGTTGAAGCCCCGCTCTGTAGTTCCCAGAAAGAGTGATATGTAATGACTCCCATGTTGTTTCTGTCTGCATTCCATATGAGCGAGTCAGGGCTTTGCCCATTCCATCTGATGCGTTCTCTTTTCGTGGTTGTGGGGGTATATTTTTTCCTCCAAAGGAAGGCCCATACGTCATGGGGTTGCTTTAACCATCCCCACCAAATCTTCGCACTGAGGACCTTGTTGAGGAGAGTGGGGTCTCTGAGGCCTATCCCCCCTACTTTCTTTGGTTTGCAGACTTTTTTCCAACTTACAAGTGTTATTTTGCTTCCTTCTTTAGTGCCCTACCAAAGAAATTTCCTTTGTATGTTTCTCAGGGTAGTAAGGATGAAGTTCGGTGCTGCCAGGGATAAGAAGGCATAGACCAATAGAGATTGAAGTACAGACTTAAGGACGATGAGGCGACCTGGCATATTGAGGTAGAGGAAGTTCCATAGCGAGAGACGTTTGTAGAATTTTGAGAGAAGGGGCTCCCAGGATAGATTTCTTAGTGGATTATCTATAAGGGGGATGTCTATATAGGTGGAAGGAAGGGTACTAGGAGTGAAACCCAGTAGAAGTGTGAGATGGTTTTGGATCTCTGGAGGCATATTGAAGAAGAAGACCTGTGATTTGGAAAGGTTCACCTCCATGCCTGAGGCTTCGCATAAGAGGGTGATGATGGATTTGACGTGGATGGATTCTCTAGTTGTGGGCACTCTCATTAAGAGTAGATCATTTACGAACTGACTGTGTGAAATGGGGGGCAAGAATCCATGGGGGGTCAGACCGGAGAGGGATTGATCCAAAATGGCTGCTTTGATGGTGCGGTTGAGTCCTTCCACCATGATAATGAAGAGGAAGGGGGAAACTGGGTCCCCTTGTCTTATGCCTCTGGTAGGCAAGAAAGGTTTTGAGGGAATGTCATTGATCAGGATTGAAAACATGGATGAAGAGGTGAGGTTGATTATCTAGGAGATCCAATTGGGTTCAAAACAAAAGGCAAGGAGAGTGGATTTTAAGTAACTCTAGCTTAATTTATGAAAGGCTTTTGAGAGGTCCAGTTTTAGGAGCATACCTGGGGATTTTTTCTAGTGGAGCAAGTGGATTACTTTGTGTGCCAAGATGAAACTGTCCAAATTTTTCTGCCTTCCACATAGCCAGATTGTTCCTGTGAAATTATGAACGGTAAAATGTGTTTGAGACGAGTAGCGATGATCTTCGTGACGAGTTTTTAGATGACATTGTAGAGGGAAATGGGTCATAAGTGCGAGGGGGAAGTGGTATGGTCTTCCTTGGGAACAAGTGGGAGGAAGGTGGCATTGAGGGATTGGAGGACTTGTCCTGATCTTCTTGAGTCCTCCATTGTGTCCCATACATTTGTTTGGATGATTCTCTAGCAGTGGTGGAAGAAATCTGGAGTGAACCTGTTCGACCCTGGGGCTTTACCTATAGGGGTATCCCTTAGGGCTTGATCCACCTCCTCCTGATTTATTGGTCTCATTAGGGCCTCATTCTGCTCTTTGGTGACCTCCCTTGGAATTTTCTTGAGGATGGTCTTCATTGTGTGGGACTAATCTACAGGGGGTTCTGAGAGATGTTTTTTATAGTAGGAGAGCATTTCCTTTTCAATGTCAACGTGTTGTTGAATTTTCAATCCGTGATCTGAGACTAGGTGAGTAATGAGATTTGATTGGCACCTTTGGATCATGGATCTATGGAAGAATTTGGTATTTATTTCACCCTCTTTTAACCATTGGATTCGATATTTTTGTCTCCAAAGTATTTTCTCCTGCTCCCTTCTTTCAGCCAACTGGTTATTCAGATGGGTTTCCTGGTGCTTGAGGGAGTCTGTGAGGCCATGTTGTCTAATTTGTTGGTTGAGTTTATCCTATGCTTGAAAATGTTTCCAAAGGTGGATTTGTTCTAATCTTTTGGATGTTGTTTGAGATTTTTAAGTCGCTGTTGGAAATTGTACATGGGAGTCCCTGTATGGATAGTTGTCTCTTTCCACAAAAACTTGATATTAGCTTGGAATTCTAGGTGTGTCAGCCATAATTTGTCAAAGCAAAAAGGATTTCTGCCAGGAGTGTCGCTTATGTTGATAATAAGGAGGATCGACCAGTGATCTAAGCCCAGGGAGTCAAGAATCGTGGCATTCCAGGCTAGTCCATCCAACGTAATGACTTATGAGATGATGAAGCAGTTGAGTCTACAGGAGACCTGTTGAGCCCTAAGCACCTGTTGGACCATGTGAAAGGTCCATTTTCTGTACTGACATCGATACAATTCCAGGATCCTATGAAGCGATTGAAGTGCTCGATGTCACTTCCCAGAGTGCGCGTGCCCCCCTTTTTTTCCTCTAGACATATTATTATGTTGAAGTCTCCCCCAAGAATCTATCTGTGGGGGATGATTTGATAGGATAACCAATCCAAGTGATTGAGGAAGGATTCCTTGTCTCCTAGTTTAGTGGGGCCATATAAATTTGTAATGTAACCAAGTTTGTTTGAGCCAATGATGCAAAAAGATGCAGTGATGGTCCACTTGGAGGTGAAGAATT
>ML811224.1:66971-81014 GCA_009831015.1 Picea engelmannii | reverse complement strand
ATTACAATACTCTAAGAATACCACATAGACATGGAAGATAAATTGTGCAAGGACACTCAAGGCAATAGTAATTACATACAACGTATAGTGTTCCTAAGAAAATGATTTTCATTGGGATTCTAATCCAACGACCACATATTCAATAATTATATTAGCATGTATATATTGTAGAGAGATCTAAAATGTATACATTTGTTTGGGAGAGGAGAGATGCAGGGCTTTTAAATTTATGAGCTATAAGCTTTTGAGTTTTTGAGTTATGAGGGTACTTGAGATTCTACGCCAACAACCTTTCCATCAATACTTACATTAACATGGTGTGTTCAAATTGAATGAGTGGTCTTGTAATCTTATAATGCCATTAACAGTTGGGAATATAGAAATATGAAATGAACAATAGTAAATTTACTAAAGAATATTTAATATAAGATAGACAAATAATTAAAAAATATAGAGGATTATATATAGAGATGTTCATATAATGTCATGTGACAATGTACTTATAACATTGACCAACCACAATGGTTGATAGGTCATGTCCCTTGATTACGCCATGCATTTTGGTTAGGATGTGTCATTTCATTTATTATTTATTTGATGTTTATAAATATATCTATGTTCATTATATTGTCTATCCCTTCAAGATGTTTTGTACATAATGTATTTTATTTAAAAGCTATATGTCTTTTCTATAGCTTGTAATTCCTTCTCATGATCTTTTGTTCTTAGAGTTGTGATAGTTACTAACATAAGATCATATGAGCTACAAATTGTTGAACATAATTTTCTTATTGTGAAAGTGTCAGACTACCATAATTCATTTTTTTGCAAAATTGTGTGGCGATGACTTCTATGATTTGGGAAATGATAAAATTCCACTCTTTAACTTCTCTTCAATATAATAGGATATTCTGTAACATCCCACTCTTTCACGTGCTGAGGGAACTTATTCTATGAGGACACTTTCTTGCAAGTGATCCAAATTATTATACTATTGGGTGTTTGATTATGATTATGAGGCATTAGGGATTTGATGACATGTTATTTTGTTGTATTGATATAGATAGGTGCTATTGGCTCAGTTCTTCTGAGTGTACAATATTTTTGACCTCAAGGATGCAAAGGAATCGATGAAACCCTTGGAATCCGGATCGAGTCAAGGAGTGGACTATTGGGGTTTGATTGTTGTATATATGACATATGTGCATCTGATTAGATGTTATGATTATGGATTTTATTTCTGACATGATTCGTTGATGATGCAGGGTGACAATAGATTTCCGACCAGAATCACATGTGGAGTAGAGGGGTCACGCATGACTACCATAGAGTTTGAGGGAGAGGTGTGGACAACAGCCCTGCCACAGCCTACTATCACTCTCGTCGTGGCTCAAATTGTAGGTTAACGATTACCTAGTTCGAGAAGACTCATGATGTCATGGGGGCAGAATGAAATAGTCGCTCATGATGATTCTAAGGGGTGTGAAATAAGGCAGGGGAATTATTCTTTAGAGGCCCTTAGTCTCCCACAATATAACCTAACGGATTATTGACTCCAGAAGTTTTTGATGTCTACCAAGTCAGTCAAGAGGCAAGTGGCACCTTTGGATCACGTAGTGCATCCTGAAGGGCACATCGGGCAAGAAAAATAGAAAGAGGCGAGTGGCACCCTTCGAGCATGTAGTGCGTCCTGAAGGGCATGTCGTACAAGAAAAACAAAAGGAGCCGAGTGTCACCCTTAGAGCATGTAGTGCATCCTGAAGGGCAAGTCGCGCAAGGGAAACATAATGAGGCGAGTGGCACCCTTGGAGCACCTAGTGCATCCTGAAGGGCATGTCACCTTGTTAACTAATAAGTTAATAAAACTAGATGGCCTTAGAACGAATAATGTGATAAGAAAGATTTCAAAACAATTTCCCTAAAAAAATGTCGCCCAACCTCAGAAATTAAAATCTAGGTCTAAAGTAATACTTGTGGTAAAAAATTAAAAATAATAATAATCATCATTAAACTTGTGATGAAAAGGGGTAAGAAACTCAATTAAATTATTTAAATAAATTTATTGAGGGATTTAAAATTTTAAAAGGGAATTGATTGTTTTTCTATATATGCTAATTAAAATTTTTAACTAAAAAGAAAAAGGGGAAAAAGGGTAAATTCTACACCTGCTAATTTGAGTTTTAGATAAAAAGGGAAAGAGGGAAACTTTAAAAGAAATAGGAAACTAAGGGAAAAGGGAGGAACCATAAAGAGAAAGGGAAAATTAAGGAAAAAGCAGAATGACTAACTTAGCAAGGAATCTTTCCTTTAAGAACTTTCTAAATTGAACTCAACTAGTAAATTAGTAAAGGGGTAAGTCATTAAAGTGTGTAAGGGAATATGGGAATATGGGGACACCTAGGAGTGATTCTAGGAATTCTTCTAGGTGGGTGATGGAAATAGGAGTAAATAATTAATTTATGAAAATTAATTTATGGTGCAACTAAGGGGATGGGTTACACATGTACGGGGAGGATTTTTCTTATTTAAATTATTGAACATTAAATTAAATGGGAAATTGGGAAAGAAATGACTTAGAAACTCTGTATAAAGGAGGTAGGAGGAGGAGGATGGATCTCCTCTGTGATGCATAACTTTACGTTGTAGAATTATAGACTTGACTGACTTATCTTGTGGGAGTTGGGATACCCATCTGAGTGAGAAGTGGTAGCTCAGCCTTGCGAGGCGAGTTGGGAGCTATATGTTCTTTGGTTAGTGTGCATGACCTCTTTGTGGCTCGGGGGGATAAGGGGGGAGGATATTACCCCTAGCATTGGGTGGGAGGTACCGGTGAAGTCTCATCGGTCGGCAAGCGAGAGCTACATGGAGCACGTGGGACAATGACTCAGAGTTGTCACCTTGGGCTACAATATGCTTACTTTTATTATGCTTGGTAGATTATTATTGACCTTACGCTTTCAATTATGTACTTTTAACTGTATAAAGAAGGTGTTGGACTTAGCATTTTAATTGAGAACTTAATTTCCCATAGCCTTAAGCTCGATGCTTGACAGGATTCCCTTGGCATTCGAACCCTGAATGTTGTCGCTGCCCTTTTGGTTTTGTCGATTTGTTGTGAAGGGTTGTTCTTTTTACTTCATCCTCATCCCTATATTGTCATTCCACGCTTGAGAAGTCAACCAGGAGCCAAATCGACGGTCATCACTTCAGTGCCTAGAGACCTATAGATTCTAATGCCCTTCTTTTCTCTGCATGGATGATGAAAGAAATATGTGTTTCCCAATCGTCTACCCCTTGTTGATTGTTCTTGGTTGATTGATGTTCATTGTGCCTTCTTGTGTTGAGTAATTCTACCATTGTTATCATTCCTATCCACTAATTTTTAACTCTGTGTTTTACCTACGTTTTGATGGATGAATTACTTATCTTTTTACTCTGAAATTTTATTCCTTACAAATTGGCGAATTTTCACTCTACAATTTAATACCTTGACTGAAATTTTTCCTCTGCAATTTCATTGTGTTTTAAGGCGAATTGCTCTGCGTTTTTCATACTTCTAGCTTGCATTTTCCTCTGCAATATATTACCCTTCCTAGCGAATTTACTCTGCATTTTTAATATTCTTTAAAAACTAAGTTATCGTGCGTTTGACCCATTTGGGTGCGATTTTCCCTCAGACTTTTATTATTTTTTGAAGACGAGTTTTAGCAATTAAACCACAACAATATACCCTTGTTAAATGCGAATGAAATTTTATTCCCACAACAAAATTTTTGGGCATTTTCTTTGATGGACTGGCAATGGATTGACTTACGAAGTCCAGTCTTTATTACATCGCATTTACCCAGGGAATGAATGCGACTAGGAATTTATTTACACAACAAATTTAATTTTTTAGAATGCCAGTTTACCCATATGTAATGGTCTGCAAATCAATTTCTTGATGTTGTGGAAGATAGTGAATTCACACATCCAATTCGTGATGTTTTACCCAGTAGTTCCATAGTTAAATCATGATGATTTACACTGCAACTTCCTGGGAGAATACCCAACCTTTGAGCATTGAGAAAAAAAAACTACTTTTTCTGCACTCTCCCGATCGTCATCCTTTTTCACCGAAATCCAAAAATGTCTCACTTAGTTATAGGTGGGGTCGCTTGGCCCACTTACTACTTAGTTATTCGGCTCAAATAATCCTAACGCGGGTCAGAGAATGGAGAATGCAGAGGAAGACGGGTATTAAGCTCAAATATTGGTTTTTGGGTTGGTGGAAAATAATGAACTTGTGGAGGATGGTTTCAGGATGGGATAGGATCAGAATCGCCACACCTCCCACTTATTTGTTTTTTTTATCCCAATGAAATATGGGATTTCTATATTATTCTTCCCTAGATGATGGGAAATTATGTCTATGAAGCTAGTTAGCCTCGGGCACTTAAAACCCTACCACTCAGTAATTTTCGTGGCATTAAAACAACGATCCTCCTGGCAAAGAATTCGTTGGATAAGACATTATCTCCCTCTTAAATGTGTCATAGCAGTGATTTCCGTTTTCTTAAAACCATGTTTTTCTCCCCTTTTTACGGCGTTCCATTTTTTTCTATACAACGATTATGTAATGTGATTACTTTTTACTGCGAGATATTTCCATACACCACTCAGTTTAGTTATATCTCATGTCTTCTTTATCAGGCGATTTAATTGCATTTAATCAGCTACATGGTATATCTAATTACAACGAAATTATAATGGAGATATCCTTGCCTATGAAATTCACACTCCTTGACTGCTAGTTAATTTAGCGACTAAACTTTAGCTGAGCATCGATCCCTTTTTCTTAGATTTTTAAATTCCACCTTTAATATGCATGATACACGGCGATTTATTGCATAGAAAATCTAAATTATGACAGTGAATTTATTGATAGAAAAATTCTTTATTCGTTAGCAATTTAAATTCATCGACAGTAATTATCTTACTCAATGATCTTACCTATCTTGTTGATAGCAATAGCACACATAGTTAGACAATGTTCTTATGAAATGTTAGAGTAATGGATATCATCCTTATGGTTAGCGTTTAATTTTTGTTAAACAAAAAAATGTATTACTCGATGATACTTTATATCAATTAGTTATGGTTATTTCCCCGCGATATCATTGTAGGTAATAATAGTTTAACTATAAGTTTATCCAGAGACTTGTTGATTTAGACTAGTTTAATAGTTCTCATTTATATTTAGACAGTGTATAATTCGACATGATATATTTATGTTTATGTATATCTCAGACCATAAGTAATGGTCCCTCTGAGATATCTCAAGATGTATGTTGTTGCAACCTAGTGTCTCTGTCTCGGTTACATCATGAACTGACTCATTGCAATCACTACATAGCATATATCTGGCCTATTGTGGATCATGTACATCAATGATCCAATCAACTACTATACATGGTGGGATCCACCAAATCTGAACCTGTATCAGAGTCATGCATCTTCCTCAGGTTGGTAACCATCGGAGTAGACATGGATTTTCAATCCATCATACCAAACCTCTTTAGTACATCCACTATGTATTTTCCTTATGCCAGAAATATCTCTCCCTGTGTTTTCCACACTTCCAATCCTAGGAAGTAATGCATCAAGCCTAAGTCTTTCATCTCAAATTATGAGGTTAGCTCCCTCTTACACCAGGTTATTAGCCTTTCATCTCTTGTTAGAAAGAGATCATCAACATACATGATTAGTATAACATGTTGTTTACCTCTTACCTTGAATAACAGATTTTCATCAGCATCACCTTTTTGAAATCCCAAGCTTTTAAGAAAGCCATCAATCCTGTCATACCACACTCTGGGAGCGTATTTAAGACAATACAAGGCCTTCCTTAGCTTGCATACATGAGTTCCTTTATTATGCATTACAAAACCATCTGGTTGTTCCACAAAGGCCTCATGTTCAATATTTCCATTCAAGAATGTTTTTTTTACATCCATCTGATGTAGCTTCCAACCAAGAACGGAAGCTAAAGCAATAATAGTTCGAATGGAGTTATACTTGGATACATAGGAAAAATTCTCTTAATAGTCGATTCCTTCTTTTTGAGTGAAGCCTTTGGCTACAAATCTTGTTTTGAACTTTTCCACACTTCCATCAACTACATGTTTGATCTTATAGATCCATTTGGAAGAAACCATTGATTTGTCTTTTGGCCTCGACACAATGTCCCAAACATTTTTCTTTATAATAGACCTATATTCCTCAAGCATGGAATCCTTCCATACTTGTAATTTATCTACTTCTTCAAATGAAGAAGGTTCGGCATCACTAATGTTTCTCATTAGTGCAACATAGCCTCCAAACCTATGAGGCCTCTTCCTTTCCCTGAAAGTTCCTTTCGGAGAAGCTATCCTTTATGCGTCCTGCACTATTTATTTAAGCCACCCTGGATTCCTTTTGGCTGGAGTTTCTTCAAGAGTTATTTCTAACACTTCAGCATGTTCTAGGGGCTCATTACTTGGCCCTTCACGAGGTTCCTCCCTCTGATCATATGACTCTTCATTTTCAGAAGAAGGTTAAGCTGGTTGAACTACTTCTGATTCCTGCTGAAGTTCTCTGGATTTATTACATGTGGCTTCCTCATGGAAAGTCACATCTATGCTTACCTCTATTTTCCTCTGACCTGGTACATAAATCATGTAAGCCTTGTATTTCTCACTGTACCCGAAAAAAACCCCTTTCTTTCCCGAGGGTTCCATATTTGTCCTCTTTTCCTTAGGGACATGAATATACACAGGACACCCAAATATCCTTAGATGCCCTACTCTAGGTTTGATCCCTGAGAATACCTCTTCAGGAGTCTTGTCCTTCAAGATAGGATGTTGACACTTGTTCTGAATATACACGGCAGTGGAGGTAGCTTATGCCCATAAAGAATTTGGCAAATCCTGGTCAAACATCATTTCTTTCGTTGCCTCACAAATTGTCCTATTTTTCCTCTTAGAAACTCTTGTTGAGGGTTATATGGGATGATCAATTGTCTCTTGATTCCTGTTGACTTGAGGAAATCCTCAAACTAGAGAGATTCAAACTCTCCTCCATTGTCTATTCTAAGGATTCTGATGTGTTTCCATGTCTACTTTTCAATAAAGTCTTTATACTCTTTGAATTTATCAAATGTGTCACTTTTAGCTTTAAGGAAATATATCCAACATTTTATTTAGTAATCATCAATAACAATGACATAATACAAACAACCACTGAGTGAGGGAGATGACATCAGACCACATACATCAGAATGAACCAGATCTAAGATGCCCTGAGCCCTGTTGTCACTATTAGGAAATTCTTTCTTTATATTTTAACCTAGCATGCATCCCTTAAAAATTTCATTTTTACTAAGAGAAATAGAGGGCATGCCACATACCATGTTATGTAGGTCTGGAAGAGCTTTGTAATGAAGATGTCCAAGTCTTCTGTGCCACAACTCGCTGGATCTAGTCACATCATGAGCCAATGCCTGAACTGATTGTCCTGACACGATGTACGATCCTCCAATATGATTTCCAATGGTTTTTGTTGTACTTAAGTGGCTACCTTTAGCCCATAGTAGTGCCTTCATGCCCTTGAATATCACCCAATATCCCTTGTCCTCAAGGGTTGTAACTAATAGTAGATTCTTCTTGATCCCTTGAACATATAATACTTTATCAACATGAATTCTAGCCCCAGATTCCAATCTGAAGGAGATAGAGCCTACTCCCTTTGTCTTGTAACATTTGTCATCCCCAAGCTCAACATGCTTTGCAAAATATTTTGTCTCATAATCTGAGAGGATCTCCTTGAACCCCGTCGCGTGCTTCGATGCACCATTGTCTACTAACCAAGTTTTCAGCCCCGTGAAAACTGAACTGGGTAAGGCAGAAACCAAGTAATATTATTTTCTATTTTCTTTCTCATTAGAAGGAATTTTTTGATTTCTTTTGGATTCATCATCCTCAGAAGTTGAGGCATGATGCTTCCCTTTCCTAGGATATTTCTTTCTAAACCAACAATATTTAGCAAAATGACCCAACTTATTACAACTAAATATTCTTGCCTTTGAATGTACCTTTGGTGTTTGGCTTCCTCTGAGAGACTTTCTGGAAAGTGTCTTTCTTCTTTCCCTTGAATATTGATGCTAAATATGAGTTCTCTTCTTTCATTGGCTCGCAACTCTCCTCTTGGAGGAAATAATGCCATAACCTCTCAAACGTGGGTTGAATCTCTCTCCCACTTACACTGGATAAGAAGGTCTACCATGAAGAAGGAAGACCGTAAAAAAAGGCCTGCACTAAATCATCATCGTCCATTGTCACCCCTGTGACCAAAATCTGATTTTTGATCTGGGCTATCCTGGAACAGAAAGATGCCATGGATTCACCTTTCTCCATCTTCAAATACTTAATCTTGTGCTTAAGTTTCCTCTTCTGACTTGGAGCATGTTTTTCATACAGATTCACTAAGATAACCATACAGTCCTTGGTAGTCATTAATGAAGTCATTTCAGGCATTATATTGTCTTTGACTAAGTCAAAGATGATTCACTTGGTCTTTGCTTGAATCTTCCTGAAGACCACTCTTCTTGCATTATTTGTGGGTTCCTCCACCACTGTGGTCACATACTACTCAAGATCATTCTCCTTCAAGATATTTGTTATTTGGAGCTTCCACACATTGAAGTTGATAGCTCCTTCAAACCTATCCTCGGCCTTTACTGAAATGGAGGATGCCATGGACCTCACATTGGAAACTTAATCAAGCTAGATTAGATTTGTGTGTACCTTTTGTTGCACTTCAACACATTTAACACGCCCTAAGCTCTTATACCATGTTAAATTATGAGATTGATTTCTTAAGCGGATTAATTCTTTTATTTTCTTCATCACTTTGATTCCAGCTTAATACACTTCAACAATACCAAATCATAATCGAATAGCAATAACTATGTAGATGAGTAACCATGAACATCAACAACACATATACCCTGGGGAAACCCTGTACAAGGAGAAAACTCCCAACAAACGATATTCCTTTATTGCATTAATATTGTAAGATCACTTCCAAATATCCCCCATGAATGTTTTTCTCTTAAAGAGCTTGCCAAGATGACTCCGACCTGACAAAGACCTAAAATACCTTGCTGAAATACACCTCTGATATGCTACCTCTATTTTTGATATATAACATTGATGTGTTTCTTTGGTATGTTGCCTCTTTATCACTGATATGTGCCTCTATTGCTTCACCCTTAACCTACATATCAAAACTTTGTTGAAGAGAGGGTTCAACCTCTTCTTATATAGGTTGAAGAGGGGAAGAGGAGAGGCTTGAAATAGTAACATGTTTGCATGCTTTAATCATAACTCAACTTCATACTTTAGTTCGAACTTAGAACTAGACTTGAGACTGGTATACTTTAGTCTTGAGACTTCAGTTACAACTCAACATTACAGTTTAGTTCGAAAATAGAACTAGGCTTGAGATAGGTATAGTTTAGTTCAAAAATAGAACTAGACTTGAGATTGGTATACTTTACTTCCAAAATAGAGCTAGACTTGAGACTTCAATTACAACTCGACTCTATACAAGGCAATTCGAAATTCTCTCCATGGTGGATAATGTTACACATGCCAATGCACTAGATCAATACATTTAAATCATTTGAAATATTAGGAATATTGCTTGTTTCTAGCTCATAGGAATTTAATATTCAACCTAACTTTTTCTAGATGCCTTGACTTTTTCTCATGGATGATAAGGCTTGACTCACAGAGGTTGTATGTTCCCCCTGACTTTTTCATTAGACTGTCTATGATCACAGAGGTTGTACGTTCCCCCTGAATTTTTCATTAGACTCACATAGCATCTTGTTCATCCTGACTTTTTGTTTGACTCACATAGGTTGTACGTGCCCCCTGGTTTTTCTCAATAACTTACAAGACTGGTTGATTTTCCAAATCTCCCTGGCTAGCCTCAGGGTGGCCCATATGGCCTCTCATTGGAGAATGACTGTCGATGCTACAAAATTTAACACTACCTAAAGTCTTAGAAACAAGATTATTCTAATAACATTATTCACATAACATCACACTCTTCTTATTTCTTATTCTTCCGCAGTAGCTTTGTCGAATCTATGGAGACAAGGTCAAATGTCCCTATTTATAAATTTCATAATTAAAACTATGCTTATAAATTTCGTAATTAAAAGGTTAATACCTCTTGCAAGTTCAAATTATAGCTTTGTTTTTTTCCCTATTTCACATGGCTTATCCAAATCTTGCAAGTTCAAGTACAAATTACCGCTACAAGCTTCGTTTTTTTTTCCTACTTCACGTGGCTAGTCAAACTCTCTAGAAGAGACTTTGTTATAGAATATCTCTTACGAGCAATGATATTATGTCTATAGACATGTGTTCATATTTTCATATCAATTTAGCGAATTCAGAGCCTACACAAGCATACTTGCTCGATGACTTCTTGGATTTTTAAACGGATGCTCTAAATGTCTATGCTTATGTGTTTAGATCAATGATCTTTGAGATATGTGTCCAATTTCACAGACTTCATGCCTTTTGGGTCTTAAGCTAATCCTTTGTTGTGAAAGTGACTTGAGATTTTTTTATTTTGTACTTCCACACACACACCTCATATATGATTCTTAGCAAATAAATGCTACATCTATAGTTGTTATTAGTATTTATGTTAATTTTTCTTGTGTAAAAGGAAATAAAACATGAGAGAGATTAAAATTAAACCAACAACACATGAAACACATGATATTTTATCATGGAAAACCTAAACCAAGAAAAACTAGCCAATAGATCTATTAGTTCCTTGACCAAACCCAATCAAGATGGCTAATCTCCTGGCCCCAACCAAGTGATCCTTCACCGCTCAACTCTCAGAACATTACAACGGAGTATCACCAAATTTTTAAATCCTTTCATAACATGCAATCCATGTGATCTAAAACTACGGGTCACCAAAACCATGTGCCCAAAACCACTATTGTTCACCTAACAACTTTGAATATTTCACCAAGTCAAGTTTAACCTAACATTCGCCCCTTTAAACTTGACTTGGGGTCTCCCATGACCAAATCCAACCAAACTGGATAAGTGAATCTGCACCATTCACCTCCATGCCCTACCCCCCCTCAAAGTTTATAACCATGGTATCCAGGAATCCCACATGCTCCCCCCTACTCCCCCCTATCGCCTAGGTCTATGTCTAGACTTTACTGGTAAGTTACCAAGGGTATGCATGCCTAACCATATCTTATAGTTGTATGCCTATTTACAAGAAATAAATATTTTCAACTCCATAATAATTTATTTTTTCATTGTTGTTATCTTGACACTTATGCCACCATCCTCTCGCCTTTCCATTGCTTGCCTTCATGTTGCCAATGCATTGGTGAAAATAAAATCAAAAACTCAACTGTGCACCGCGTCATTCTAGATCATCATCCAGACAAACTTCCATGCCTCCCATGAAAATACCGACGCTATCATCTCCAAGAACATTGCCATCATGCAAGCTAATGATCTAGGACTTTACTTTTCCATATTTCTTGTTCTTCTTCCATGGATAATTTTAGTTATCAAATTGGTTGGATATAGATTGGTCCATGATGTCACATAAGAGAGGAAGGTAAACTATACCTAGAGGAGGAGAAAGCACCCTAGAATGAAAAGTATGGTTGATAAATCATCCATCTAGTAGTTTGTTCTAAGCCTTTCTACAAATTTACCACTACACAATAACTTCAAGACAAGAAACCATAAGGGAGGGAGGGGAAATAATTACCCACACACCAGGAAATATGGCGGATTGTTTCAAAGCATATCTCAAGCAACCTATGATGGAACTAGAAACTCGAACAACAACACTAGAACACATGAATAACAACTGGAAAAGAAACATTGGAGGTTTGACTCATGCTTTATTAATAGTACTTGTATAACATAGATAAAATTGAAGCTAAGTAAAAAATTGTAACAACACAATATATAATATAGGTTGAACAAGATGGAATACACACACAAGGCTTGGAAGGTTTTTGATGAATCCTTCCACTAGCTGGAAACAATAGCGCACTCTTCAAACACACCTTATTCACATGATAGTTGTTTTGATGTTCCCACATAGTAAAGATGTTGAGATTAGGAAATTTGTGTTACCCCATCTAGTCGTGAATTTTGCCAAATTATTTCCCACTTGAAGACTTCTATCCCTACAAATATCCCTCCCAAGTCGAGTTCTTTTAAACGATGACATTTGGTTCTCTCTTTCTAAATGAATTGGGTTAAGTAAAGGAAGATAATAGTTCCTTGGTTAGTGCACTAGGTAGTTAGGTAGGCAATGGACTCACAATGAAATGTCATTGTGTTTTTTCTTTGCATATCTATGTGTTCGAGCATTTTCTTATTCTATGTTACAATTAAATTTTGTCTCTTTCTACAAATTTTATTTATGACGAGAAACATTTTATTAACACATATCCCTTTCCCATATAATCCTCAAACTTAATTTTATTACTAATTTTACTAAATTGGTTGATTTAATCATAACCAGGTGAAACAAATTACCTTTAGAACATAAATACATTCTTATACAAAATATTTAAAAATCAAGAATATTTAAGAACCAATGCATATTTAAGTTGTGCAATTATGATTTAGTCTTGAAAACTACAAATAAAACCGAATGGGAGTTGACCATTTCATATGATGGGAGTTGTCGGCGTATTGGGGTTTTTCCCTTCTATGTGTTATTCATGGTGCTACCATGGAAAATACTTTATTTGAAGATGGTGATGGTGCAAATACATTATGTTCTTTTAACCCGACTCAAGATGAAGAGACTTATTCCATGGTCACTGTTAACTGCTTCTGGTCCCAGATTTTTGGGGTTGCTTTTTCTAATAAATGTTGGTTACATTTATTCATGTTATTTGTGCCAGTGATGGGTTCATGGATGAGTGCCATCGGATCAGTTGATCTAGCTCTAAACTTACGTGCCTATGATTTTGTTTCCAAGGAGATCTGTGCAGCAGAAGATCCTAAATCTGAGACTTTATACACTAAAAGTATTCTCCTGAACAAAGGTATTCATGCTAGGATGGCGGCTCAAGATCAGCCTAATGAAAACCTTATATTCCCTGAGGAGGTCCTACCCCGTGGAAACACTCTTTAATGTAACTATATCTTTAGTTGGTCGTGATCAAGAAACCACTGGTTTCACTTGGTGGGTTGGTAATGCCCGACTTATCAATTTGTGTGATAAATTGCTTCGGGCTCATGTGGATCATGCCAGATTAATTGTATTATGGGTCGGAGCAATGAACCTATTCGAAGTGGCTCATTTAGTACCGAAAAAGCCTATGTATAAACAAGGATTGATTCTACTTTCATGATTATAAATTGGTTGATTATAATCATAACTAGGTGAAACGAATTACCTTTAGAACATAAATACATTCTTATACAAAAAAAAATTAAAAACCAAGAATATTTAAGAACCAATTCATATTTAAGTTGTACAATTATGATTTAGTCTTAAAAACTACAAATAAAACCGAATGGAAGGATATAAAAGGATATAAATAAAGGAAAAAATAACAAGAATCGTAGAAATTAAAAGTCCAAACTCTTGAAAGTACTCCAAAGCTAAGCTATATTTTGTACTAACTCCAACAATACGTGAAGAAATTTCGAAACTTGACAAAGTAAAAAACACTAAGTGCCAATTATTATTGAAGAAACCAAACTTCATTTATTTTTCAAATTAAATTATGATGGAATTAAATTAGTTAAACATTGACAATGGAAAGAGTCTCGCAAATAATATTAAATTCTATATATTAACCCAATTAATAAGGGATTTCTAGGGAAATGTGATTGATTTATTCAACATTGCTCAAGTAATGATCAATTGTTTCTACTACTAGTCCATACTAATAGTATGGATTTATTAGTCACCTCAAATCAATGTGAATAT
>ML811224.1:49087-66346 GCA_009831015.1 Picea engelmannii | reverse complement strand
ATAACCTCGATTGTGTGTGTGTGTACATACATACATATATATAGCATAATCTCTATGATTCTAAGATAATTAATAGTTAGAAATCGTGAGGTTTAATCCACAATGTGGAAAGTATTGAGAAAGAAAAAATAGTTGTTACATAGTTGAGGGATTTTAGCAAGAAGAAACATTGCAATGATAGACCAAATAGTGCATAAAAAAAACAAGTGGCTAGAATAAAGTGTATCATCATCGTAGTTGGGATGAAAGGTAAAATCATAGATAATCATGCTCCATTTGGATGGTTCTCAAATAATTTATTTTACATATTTGTTTGGTAACAAATTATGGATTATGTATCATTTATTTTACATATTTGTTTGGTAGAAAATTATGGATTATGTAGTTATTAGTAATCACAATGAAACTTTGGGACATTTATGCTAAAGCAATGATGGGTTTGAGACATTTTTTATCCATGAGGCCATCTACAAACTTAGTTTTTTTTTTTTGTCAAGAATAGCACACTTACAAGGCTATCTCTCACTCCCAACTCTACTCCCTTGGTTGCCATGTTAGTGAAACGAGGCTTTGATGACCCATGACATCAATTGATGGAAATAATATACTCAATCACCCGAGTCTAGAAAAACAAGACTTAGGTATTTCAAAGAAACACATTACCTGGCATTGATACATGCAAAAACTTGAAAGCATAGTACATTGAATGGACACATGGTAGGTACCATAATATATGGCAGCACATATGCATTGAGGTTTGTCTTGGCATGTGTTCAATTATTTCTTAATTTAGAAACATATTAGATTCTCCATTAAGCCTTACATTTTCCAATGGTGCCTCATAAATATTATATTTGTACAATACCACATATGTGGACGTATTTGACACTTGTACATATATTTGTTCCTGTATATATCGTGATAAATATTGAATTTTTTAGTACACATGTATATAATCAATTTGCATTTTTTTTTTGGTTTGAAAAATCGACAATTAAGGTGGGCTCATACTCATGTGATATGGGGTCAATTCCGACCACTACCACTATAACCTCCAGGTGCACCACACACCCCGAAGCACGACACACAGGCTAAGCGAGGTTTGAACCAACAACATTGCAAGAGTGTTTGAACAATGCACTCTATCGCCGAATGATCTACACCCCTGGGAGAAATCTACATATCTTTTTTTATTTGAATTACATGGATGATTTTCCATATTCAATAAAGATGTAGCCTTATCATTCTTGTGACTCATCTCTATCATGGTCATATGGTGCACTATACTTGTAGTGGGTTTGCAGCAAGAGAACCAAATGGTGTTCTTAACATGAAATAAGGACATTTTTAATATGGAATTAGTACATTCTGACAAATAAACTCCTTCCACTTAATTATAACTATTTTGCTAAGTATGTTGTTCACTTTGTAATTTTTATTTATTCAAAGAAATTATAATTCCTATTGTACAATTTATTGAAAACCTGTAAAAACGATTTTCACATTTCAAATAAATATTATATAAATCAAAGTCACTTTGTTAATGGAATAGATTATGTCATGCAGGAATTAATCAAAGGAATGGGCCATTAATTCCCACATGGCTTAGGTGATCATTTAAACTAAAAACAATTTAGTTTATGGGGCTAAAAGCTTGGAGGCATAGATGTTTATTTCTAAAATAGAGGATTGGTTGCGTTAGTTTTATTCTTGCCTAATTTTTTTTCTATGCTTGAGGTTGTTGAAGGAAATCCATGAAATATGGTTATGACAAAAAAAAATGTACATGCAAGAAAGAAATGGATATTATGCACAATTTTTTGTGTTGCCGAATTCAACTAAAAAGTAAAAATATACCTTTTGAATTGTCTTTATAGTGATGCACATATACTTTATTGGTTTAATGGACCTGATATTACTTTTTATAATAAGTATGAAAGGTTTTTGACAAATGATAATTAACTGAAAATATTTATACTTGGGAGGCCAATACATGTGAGAAAATGGCAAATAGATGTTCTTGCCTTTTAGAAAGGGATAAATATAATCCTTTTTTAGTATCTGCCGAAGGCTTGGTACTATATCGTTGAGTTTTTCGTTGACCTTGTATTACTTTTTTTTTTACTTTTAAATATTTTTATGTTTTCTAAGGTTTATTTAATAGTTTAGATTTTTTAAAATTAAATAATAAATTTATTGTTATTTATTTAATTTACTATTGGATAAAAAATTGAAGGTATTATTGCTCAACCTTTTCTAACCGACGGAAAAGTTCTATCATCATTAAATACTTTGCCAATAATATATGATATTTGATTGATGTGGTAAGGCCTGACGATCAACCTGACAAGGCCTGACTGCCAACTTCATGCTTCACGTCAAAATTGAATATTTAAATACAATGTTGGTACTATGTCACTACTCTACTTAGCTAAACTTGACAGGTACTAAGCTACTATGTAGACTTGTTCCCTTATATTTTTTGGTGGGAACATCACGAATGCTTGAGAGGTAAATTTGGGTCGAGAATGAATTGGAAATTAAAAAAATTAACTTTTGTAATGTTTTGAATAAATTGAGGAAATAAAAAAACATAACATTTGTAATGTCTTAAATAAATTGAGGCTAGTTTGTTGTTGAGGAATTTATGCTTTGCTTGAAAATATTGTGTTTATCTTTATTTGATTGATTGTTTAGTATGATAAATCAAGGTTAATTTTTTGTGGTAATATATATATATATATATATATATATATATATATATATAAAGATTGTAAATTGTTAGGAAGGGAGTGGTATAAGGATAATTTTTTTGAACTTTTTAAAAGTAAATTGTGTGAGTTTATGAAACGTTTGATGGGGTGAACACTTCGCTTATCATTAGAAATAATTAAAGTTGTAATAAATATGGAAAGAGTTCTTGTGAGAATATATAAAGGTTGTAAATAATGGTTAATTGTTGGAAAATAATATTAAAATAGAAGCCAACCAATTTAAAAAAATGATTAACTTTGAACTTACAATTAAGAATTATTTAGTATTTCATCGGTGGTTTCAACTTCTATTAAATTCCCATTTTTTCGATCTATGTGAATTCTTTCTCTCGATATTTATAATTAACCCTCATTTCATGTTAAGGTTTAGTTAATATTTTCTTCCTATAATCAATTGTATATCCTTTTCATATTTTTTTATATTTTTCCTTTCACTTTGATTCTTTTTAAAATAATTTTAATTCTTCGCTATCTCTAACTCATTTATAGTCCTCTTCATTTTAATTTCTTCATAACATTCTTAGCTTGTCTAATCTCTTCTTCCAGTTCTAAGCTAAGGTGTTTCTCCTATTGTATCAGGATTGAAATAATAAATAGTATTCCTTCCTTAATTCTTACTCATCACACCTTGTTGATTAAGTGCTCTTTCATAACTACTAAATTCTTAATCATAAGTTTAAAGTCAGTCATGTTTCAAAATTAGTGATCAAATATTAATTTACAACTAATATCTATCTATTTTTAGTTTTATTTTCTTTTTTCAATTGTTGGCCACTATTTTAATATTATTTTTCAACTGTTAGCCATTATTTGCAACCTTTAAATCTTCTCACGGGCACTTTTTTCCATATTTATTACAACTTTAATTGTCCTTGATGATAGGTGGAGTGTCCACTCAAAACGTCAGGCGTTTTATAAACTCACAAAGAGTTTACTTCCAGAAAGTTCAAGCACATTATGACTAACTATGAAAACCTACACATTCAAATCAACAATAGTCGCTTGATGAGTCTTTAGTGAAACTCATTACCTTAGAATCTCTCATTTCTTGACATTTTTACTCACACGGAGTTTACTTCCAGAAAGTTCAAGCACATTATGACTAACTATGAAAACCGATACATTCAAATCAACAATAGTTGCTTGATGAGTCTTAAGTGAAACTTATTATCTTATAATCTCTCATTCCCTGACATTTTTTTTTTTATGCATCTATGCCTCATTCATATGAACTTGAATCAAGCCTTATGCATTTATCGACCAAAGTTTGGCATCGATAATAGTTGCTTGGTGCATCTTTAGTCAAACTCATTATATTAAAATCTCTTCTTCCCTCACAATGTTTTATGCATTTATGCTCCATTCATAAGAACTTGAATCAAGCCTTGTGCATTTAAAGACCAAAATCATTTTTTGACAATTTTTTTTAAAAGAGGTATGTCATTTCCCAAAGATCTTTGGTAGGTAAGAAAATAAAGCAACACATTTTTTGAGAAATTAATTACTATTTTTATTTCGATCAAAATTGTCAATATTTTTGTAACTTAAAATGTTGTTATGGAATTTAAAATGGAAGACCTTGCATTGACCATTGATTTACATTTGGCATTAACTCCATAATATGAAAAAGTATAAAAAACACTTTCAAGGCAAAAGTGAATCACCATAGATGATTTAGATTCATAAGATCGATGGAAAATCTTGTTTACCAATTGCCTCAAACAATTTTTTATCCAACAAATTGAATTTATTAATTTATATATGTTACAACATAGACACTGCTATCCATAACATTTTCAAATTCATTAAGGACATAGACATAGTTATTCCCATCATGCTTGTCATTGCATTTTCTATGTCAATACCATGAATCTCATGACACAAATTTGTGGAATGCCTAATAATGGCGTTTCTTAATTAGATGCATCTTGATGTCACTCACATATGTTCTAATACATTGTTTATCTCTTACTTACACATTATTACATCATTCTATTTGCATGTGTATATGTGACTTGCGCATTCCTTGCTTGTTAATTTTATATATGGCCTCTCTTGACCTCTCATGTCAATTGTTGAAGAGTTATGAATCTAACTTGCCTTTCATTATTAATCCATGAAAGCAAGACATAAAAACTAATGCAAAAAATAAACATTACAACACACTAGATCATAAACCAAACTCAATAAAATGAAAACAAGAGCTAAGGATAAGTCGAACTCAATAAAATGAAAACAAGAGCTAAGGATAATATTATACAAGAGAAGGCATGCAATCAAAACAAAAGTATATATTAATCAATTAATTCTGAATGATCATATGATCATCAAGTAAAGAAACAACACTCCATCAATTGAAACCGATCAATACCATGAAACATGATGCAAATTACAAAGCTACATTGAATAAACAACCAATTAATACTCTTAACTTTTATATGAATTATCATATATTCATTACAAGTTAAGAAATATACATTTATAAATGATCGTCAACCCAAAACAATCTGCCAATCTCCTAACTTTGAGTTAGGAACTATTGAGAACATTGAGTTAGTTACTAGGGTGACTGGATTCCAAGCCCAGTTTCCTAACCACTAGACTATGACTATGGAACCACTTAATATTTTAAAATATAACGAGTCCCACTCAAACATATAAAACCTGACAATGGTTTTTCCTTTGTTAATGACACGGGATGATATTTCCGTTTATCTTATTAATTATATAATTAAAGTTAGATGAACTACTGGTCCGCTGTGTCGACAAATTCTACGGAAAATTACAGGAAAGCCTAGTATACAAGCAGCGGGGATAGCTCAGTTGGGAGAGCGTCAGACTGAAGATCTGAAGGTCGCGTGTTCTATCCACGCTCGCCGCAAACCCTAAAATTTAAGATTGTTGCGTTTTCGGATTCAAACAATTTGCTTCCAATATAATAATTTCTTAGTCACTTTGATTAATCATGTCTTTATCAAGTTGAGAAGTCTCTGAGACGAGGGTTTAGGGTTCTTCAGCCGCACTGCCACAACGCCTGGCCCACTGGGGCTCACTTTGATTAATCATGTCTTTATTAAGTTGAGAAGTCTATGAGACGAGGGTTTAGGGTTCTTCAGCCGCACTGCCACAACGCCTGCCCCACTGGGGCTCATGTCTCGCAGGGAAGGGGGGCCAATTGGCGCCTCCTACAGCCAAGCTACGACGAATGGAAATTCTGCAAAAGGAACGAAACGGCCGACCTTTGAGCCCCCACCAAAGTTGCGCTCAACACTACTGGTGGAAGGAACCTTCAAGGATTGGGAGATGGACATTGATCTAGAGCTTGTGACTATCCTGACCACCGCGTCAACTCCATGGGTGCCAGGCAAATGTATCCCACAAGCGCCACAAGCCCCAAAATACATTATCAGCTCACCATGGATAGAAGAGCAAAAGCAATATATGAGAGACTATGCCTAGGTAAGCAAATTCCTAGGGCTCTCGCCTTCTGAGCGCAATAATTCCTAGGGCTCTGGCCTTCTAAGCGCGATCTGATCAAATGGATACAATACTTGTGGAAGCCGAAAGGACATTATGAGCTGCAACTGGATTCCAAGGGGTTCTTCACAATCATATTCCACAACCTCGAGGATCGCAATCGCATCTTTGATGGGGTGTCGTACTTCTACAACTCGGCATGTCTCTTCTTAAGATTCTGGACCGAGAAGTTCAGCCCTGAAAAGGAGGACCTTGCCCACACACCCGTATGGATCAGACTGTACTCTCTCCCCCAGGAATTCTGGCTAGAGGAGGTCTTGGCTGGCATAGGTAATACCATAGGCATATATGTTAAGTCTTCTGAAGCCACCAAGCAGAGGCGTTATACCTCTTATGCGCAAATCTGTGTGTACCTGAACATAGCCAAGCCACTCCCAGGATCCATAATACTGGAATATCATGACGAGGACTGGACCCAAACCATCGACTACGAACACATTCTGTTCCGATGCAGGAAATGCCACGAACACGGCCATCTTTTCAGAGAGTGCCCTCTCAATACTTCTCACAAAGAAGGGAACCCATAAAGCGGCAAAGATAAGGACGACTTTGCTCAAATAGCAGGGAAACAAAGACAAGGAGGATGAAAGCAACCAGCCCAAGTAAGTAAGGATCCCTCCACTAGTAATAAGTTTGCAATTCTACAAGATCAACCAGAGAACCCCACAACCCTAATAAACCCCAATGAACCATAGTTGGATAATCACCCTCAATCTTTAAGCCAAGGGGATGAACGGCCCCCACAGGGTAAGGAGTCAGATCTCCCCCCTAGACGCGGACAAGGACCCGCAAGATTTTTTGGAGATAGAGGATGGCGATGCAGAAATGGAGCTGGAAGAGAAAGAACTAGCCGGGGTGGATCTGGAGCACCTTGAGCATGCCTACAGGCATCAGAAACTTTACACCATACCCAGGGATTAATTATGGAAGATGCACAAGGTATTTCTCAACTCCTCAGCTGGATCCTCAGCTCGATCCAGTAAAGGTCTAGGAATACAGGCTAATCAGTCAAAAAATCCAAGCAAAGCTCAGAAAGATGAAAAAAAAGAGGAAAGAAATCTACTAATAAGCTTATACAAGAAATAGGCCACTTCATGGTAAACTCAGGGCAAATCAACCTGATCTCGGACAGATTCCCTCCTCTCCCCACCCCTCCATCCTCATGAAGATTATCTCATGGAATATCAGAGGCCTCAATGGACGTAGCAAGAAAAAAATGCTACGAGATCTGATCTTTGCGGAAAAACCTGACATAGTTCTATTGCAGGAAACAAAATGCACTTCTGAAGACATCGACAGGCTCCTTCCCTACTGTTGGAAGCAAGGGGAAGAGGCTTCAACCGCAGCCACAGGCACAGCTAGTGGATTAGCTATCCTCTGGAACACCAACTCGGTGTTGTTGGAAAATTTTATCACCACCAAGTGGTCCATTACTGCAGATTATAGGCTTATTGGCTCTAATAAGCCGGGATACCTGACCAATGTCTACGGCCCAGCCAACCCCAGGGATAAGCAGGCCTTTCTCAGGAACCTGAATTACCTAGCCAGTCTAACCCAACATAATAGATGGATTGTTGGTGGAGATTTCAATATCATCCGCAGCCTGGAGGAGAAGAGAGGGGGATCAAGACGCCTAGATCGGGACTCCAATGACTTCAACAGCCTCATAGACAACCTCCACCTTATCGACCTAGAAGCCATTAATGGCATTCACACTTGGACAAATAAAAGAACCGAAGCACATCAAATCGCCTGCAAACTGGATCGATTCCTCATCTATGATTCCCTCGTGATGGAAGGAACGGCCCTGGAAGCTACTATCCTAAATTTCCCCGGCTCGGATCACTGGACCATACAGCTATAGCTGGATGTGCCAGCCACACCTGGAAAGAAACCCTTCAGGTTTGAATAGTTATGGCTCTACCATCCCGACTTCCAAGCAAAAATCCAGGACTGGTGGAGGGAGGCAAGAGTCTCCCACGGCTCCAAAATGTACAGATTTCAGCAAAAGTTAAAGAACCTCAAACAAATTCTCAAACTCTGGAATATGCAAACCTTTGGCAAAATCTTCGACTCCCAAAAGCAGTTGTCAGAACAAATGAGTGAGATTCAAAACCAGATAAGGATGCAGGGGCTAACATACGAGCTAAAAACTCAGGAAGCAAAAGTAAATCAACAGCTAGAGGCCAGGAAAAGACAAGAAGAGATTTTATGGAAACAGAAATCGGGCATCCAATGGCTCAAGGAGGGGGAACGTGATACCAAATTCTTTCACAGAACTGTCATCCACAGACGACATGCTAATAGAATCACGCAGCTTACCTCCACAAACGAGGAGCCCATTCATTCCCATGAAGACATGGAGACGACTTTGATCGACTATTATAAATATCTCCTCACGGAACCACTCTCGGATAGGCTTGAGGCCATCCTAAGATTACGCAGCATGTGCCCTCCTTCGTCACCCCAGAGAAAAATTCAGCCTTGCTTCGGCCCATTACTATCAAGGAAGCAGATCAAGCGCTTCGAGACACCCCCAAATGCAAGGCTCTTGGACCCAATGGCTTCACCAGCGATTTTTTCCACCATTGTTGGCCGATGATCAAGGTAGAGGTTTGGGAACTTCTTGAAGATTCTAGGGATACAGGACAAGTCCTTCAGGCTCTCAATGCGACTTTCCTCACCTTTGTCCCCAAAGAAGGGCAGGCTAACCATCCTAAGCAGTTCCGGCCCATAGCTCTTTGCAATGTCATCTACAAACTCCTAACAAAAGTAATTGCTCAAAGACTCAAGCCCATCTTACTGACAATCATTTCCCTGGAGCAATCAGGCTATGTTGAAGGCAGAAAAATCTTGGACAGCGTCATCCTAGCTCATGAAGTAATCCACTCTTTGCAGAAGACCAAAACACCAGGTATGCTCCTCAAACTGGACCTCTCTAAAGCCTTTGATAAGATAAGCTGGGAAAACATGCGGGCAATGCTCCTAGCTTTTGGCTTTGATAAGCTCTGGGTGACCTGGATTCTGAATCTAACCTCCACGACTTTTTTTTCCATCCTCATCAATGGTGTTCCTTCCTGTCCCTTCTCCCCCTCAATAGGAATTAGACAGGGAGATCCTCTCTCCCCTTTCCTCTTCATCATTATGGCCGAAGGTCTTAGTCGATCCATCCATGCAGTTGTTGCAAACAACTCACTGACAGGCCTCCCCTTGCATGGCATATCTCCTCCTATCTCGCACAGTCAATTTGTGGACGACACACTTTTGATGGGTACCCCAACTATCCGCGAGGCCAACTCTCTCCTCGCGCTCCTCCAAACCTTCTATGATGCCTCGGGTCTGGACTGCAATAGAGATAAATCCAAAATCTTTTTCTTCAATACACCCCCTCCAATTCAGCGTCATGTCTCTGACATCCTAGGTTTCTACAGAAGCTCCCTTCCATCCAAATACCTCGGCATTCCCCTGATCAACAATGCCCCCAGGAACTCCTCTTGGGAACACCTACTTTCCTCCTTTACTAAGAAGCTTTCTTCCTGGACCTTCAGAGTTTTAAACCTTCCTAGTCGTCTTATTCTTCTCTGAGTTGTTCTTCAAGCCCTTCCGGTCTACACCTTCTCGGCGCTGGCCGCCCCAAAGTTCGTCCTCATAACCATTAAAAGCTTACAAAGAAACTTCATCTGGAAAGGCCTCAACTCAGGAAATAAAATAGCGTTGATCAACTAGGACAAACTCTGCCAACCCAAGGAAAGAGACGGCCTGGGATTACGAGATCCCTTTATTATGAACAAAGTTCTAAGCGCCAAAATATGGTGGCGGTGGCTAAAAAACCCCAAGGATCTCTAGGCAAGACTCTGGAGGAAGAAATATGCATCAAATTTGAGGGAAAAGAACCTAATTCGATGGAATGGGGACAACCCAGGCTCCCTAATTTGGACAACGGCTAAGCAGAGCAGACAGCTTGTGACTCAGCATGCTTTCTGGGAAATCAGAAATGGGGAAACAACTCTGTTCTGGAAAGATTCTTGGCAGGAATGGCTAATTTTGGACAATGAGGACTGGGCTAGGGACATTAGCACACAAGCTACACTTGCGGGCCTGACAAGAGTAGCTGACTACTGGCAGGACAATCCCCCAGAAGACACCTGGCGATGTTGGCACCTTAACAGGGAACGCATAAATCTGGAAGCACATGTGGATTTGGGACCCTCGCAGGAGGAACTGGCCAAATGAAAAATCCCCAAACTCGTAGGAGAGGATATCCTCTATTGGGGGTACTGTTCATGAGGCACCTTTAGCACACAGGAGGCCTATCAGCTCAAAACTCAAGAAGATCCCCCTCCTACAAGGAAAGTTTGGCACAAAATTTGGAATCTTAAACACTGGCCCAAAATCACCCTCTTTCTCTGGCTTGTCTCTCACTCGAGCATTCTAACCTGGGATAACCTCTCAAAAAGGGGTTTTGTTGGGCCCTCTATTTGCATGCTTTGTGGAGAAGCAGATGAAACCATGAATCATCTCCTCAATTCTTGCCTTTACACTGCTTAAATTTGGGATCAAGTGGCACTTATCATGTGCACCTCGGATCACAATAGAAATAGTATCATTGACACCATTACGGATTGGAGGGACCAGGATTTCCATTCTCCCCTCCTAAATCATATTTGGAAATTACTTCCAGGCTTCATCCTTCAGCAAACTTGGAAAGAAAGGAACAGAAGGATCTTCAGAAATGTCTCCCTCCCATGGAAACACTGTTGGAATCAATGCCGCCGCAATATCCTGGACACTTTCAACGTTAAGTTGCGAACTGACAAAGACTTGATTACCAATCCCTCAGAACTCCCAATCCCTCAGTACTGGATTCCTCTTCCTTCTCATCACCCACTTTCCCCCTCTTCTCCTCCCCCCCTTCTCAGTAGCCCCTCCTTTTGGTCCTCTCCCCCAGTCGATTTTTTCAAGCTCAATTTTGATGGAGCCTCTAAAGGCAATCTAGGCATAGCAGGCTATGGATTAGTCTTCCGTAACCATCATGGCCACATCATTCTCATATGCGCAGGTTCCCTTGGTCATTCTACGAACAATGCAATGGAACTTTGGGGACTCATTAGAGTACTGCAATTAGCTATTGAAAACAATTTCACCAAGCTAATTGTCGAGGAAGATTCCCAAATCATCATCAATTTTCTCTGCAGAATTTTAAATGGTGTGAACCTTGACAAAATTTCGCCTAGTTGGAGACTTTCACACGGGCTACAGATCATCACAGATTTGCTGCAACCAAATTAGGCTATTATACCGGCTCATATTAGGAGGAAGGTGAATCAAGTTGCGGATGAATTGGCTAATGTGGGGGCCAACTGGAATGGATTGGAACTCCTTTGTGAAGCGGCCCTGGAACCTAATCACCCTATTCTCCAACAATGTGTTCGCAAAGCTAAAGCAGTGGACATGCCCCTGGATGGGGTGCTAGTGCGGACCACCTGGCATGAGGAGGAGGAAAGGACCGGCCAAAGAGGCGAGGAGCCATGTGATGAGCTCGTGCCTTTGCCCGCCACCCCGATTTTGCATTAATATGCCATTACTACGTTGCAGAGGCTTTAACTCTGTTGCATTCATCTCTGTTATGAACTATTCCATGGCTCGGTTGTTTGTGTTCGCCTCTCGCCTCCGCTCGTGACCCGACTGGCTCTCCCCTTTTCTTCCCTGGTTTGATTCGAGTTGGACCTTCATGTTGATTGTGGCTCTGACATATCTCCAGGCACTCTACCTCTGCATTCACTTGACTAATCTAATGTTGCGTCAGAGGGCGCAGCCACGCAGAGGCTCTCCATGGAAACCTCGTCGACCTTTTGTCTCGCCCCCTGAGTCGCCGTCCACTTGCTCCTCTCAGCCCCTCCAGCCTGAGCCAACTCTTCCTGCCTTCCCCACACTGTCTGTCTCCCAGTTTGATGGCTTAACCATCACTTCTAGACCACCGTGTTCCTCCTCACGACACCTTCTGGTCCCCCCAATCCTCAGAACCGTCGAGTTTTCTCACGCACCAGTAGTTGGCTCCTCTAGGATGCCCATGGGAATGCCACCTCCTTTTTCGTCGGCCTAGAAACAACGAGAACTAGTCTTTGGACTCGTTCCTTGATTCGCAGTTAAGAGAAAGCCTCACCATTATCTTTGGACTGGTCTTCGAACTCCGTCAGGGGGTGGAAGACCTCCAATTTCATCTGCAAACCACAGATGGCAAAGTTGTGGCCCTCCTTCAAATCCTTTCCTCCCTCCAAGAGGCTTTTCCCCCGGACCCGGCAGGTGTGGATTCAGCAGCAGAACTCCATGCAGAGACTAGCAAGGGAAACACCCAGACACGGAGCTTAGCAGGGAATGTGATGGAGCAAGCCAGGCATGAGGATGTGAGCGTGGAGGAGGCCACAGGACAGCAAGCGTTGCAGGACACCTCGCTAGTTGCCGACAGAGATGAGAGCAACATGGACGCTAGAATGTTGTGGGTAGACCAAGTGACATTCGTCGAAGAGGAACCTTGGTCTAAGGCCGTTCATGCCACCTGGCCATGTTATTTGCCAAATGTTTAAGTCTATAGGGGTCTTTCTAGTTCCACTACTTTTTCTATGTTTAGCTGTTGTTCAATTAGTTTGAGGATGATACATCAGATGGTTAAACTACCTATGCTTGACTCGCCCGGCTGGATGGACTGGTTTCCCCTCTATTGGGGCAGTCCAGTAACTACAGTACGACTAATTTCTGTTTTTTGTACCTCTATCTTTGGTTTTTGAAGGCCTTTATATATATAACTTCTTACTTACAAAAAAAAAAAATCATGTCTTTATCAAAGATAACGTTTTAACCCTAATTAAGTTATCTAATTTTTTACAGTTTTTTTAATTAATTATTATTAATAATAAAATATCTGTCTTTCAAAGAGATTGTATTGTAAATTTTCGTTATCTAATTTTTTACAGTTTTTTTAACTAAATATTATTAATCATAAAATATTTGTCTTTTATCTAATTTTTTAGAATTTTTTTTAATTAATTATTATTAATCATAAAATATTTGCCTTTCAAAGAGATTGTCCTTTCAAAGGGATTGTATTGTAAATTTTTTTTGATTAACTAATTGTATTGTAATTTTTTTATTTTGATTAATAGTATTGATTAATATTTGTCTTTAAAAGAGATTGAAGGGTAAGCTTTGTATTTTTTTTTTCTTTTTTAAGGGGGGGAAATCTATTATAACTTAGTGGCTAAACGTTAGTGAGAACAACCATTATTAGATGTTATGGAGGGATGTTTGTTGATTCATCTTTGTTGTTTAAGAAAAACCATGTCATATGCTTTTGGGTCTTGCGTCATTAATGTATTTTCTTATGTTTGAGGAAAATGAGCTCTTAGCCAATCACAAGCAGTGGTAGGTCTTATTCCAGGAACAAATGGCAGTTTCAACCTAGATTGTATACTCAAGAAAGTCAGTCTCTAATGTGGTCATCGTCTAAGCTACCTCTAATGAGGTCATGTGCTTTCTAGTAGTGTTTAGCCTGAATCTCATACATGAAACTAGATACTACATGTCGTTATAGTTTAATCTCTTACATTGTAACCTTTTTCGAAGGTGGCAAAACCTATCATAACTCAAGAGTCAATCTGCATTTAGGACAACCTGCATTGGCCGTTATCCATAAATGCATGTTAACTCCAAGGATACCACATACACATGGAAGATGAATTGTGAAAAAGAGTCCAGACAAGTAAACACATACAATGTTTAGTGTCCCTAAGAAAATGATCATCATCAATATCCACATACAATGTTTAGAGTTCCTAAGAAAATGAATGCCATTGAGATCCACATACAATGTTTACTATTCATAAGAAAACTATCACCATTTAGATTCTAATCCACTTATCAACAAATTATTGCATGGTTTGAGAGATAACGTGAATAATCAATATCCTCAATAAAAATAACATACTTGGTGGTCTTAATGAGTTATTTCAATTAGCTTTATATTTGTATGTATTTTGGGAAGCTCTAAATCATAGATATCCTAATGTAAATAATAAGCAATGGATGTAACTATGCTAGATTTGCATGTTTCTAGAGGCCTATATAGCAAGTAGGCTCTCTTCACGACTCTTATAAAGTTTTGATACAAGTATCTCTTTCAAAAAAAGCCTTAAAGTCTCTTACAATTTCTTCTTTTCTAATAGAATCTATTACCATGATTAAGCATGATTGTGACATACTCAAAACATGAACTCAATATACAATCCTTACACATCACATATCATATAAATATATATAACAAATCTTTTTTTATATAAATGTTTAAAAAATATTTGATTTTAATATTATATTTAAAACTACTTTCTTATATAAATTTACAAAATTATTTGATGTTAACAATATATTTAAAACTTTATATTGTTATTTTTAATACTTTAAAATTATGTAAAACAAAGTTATTTATGATTTTATTTTATTTTTAATATACATGCAACCCTTTATACAATTACATTGGAGATCACAAAGACCGTGGATTCAAAGTCGAGTGTCCTAACCACTAGACGATGGGACCAATCAATATATTTGAGAACTTTAATATTTCTCCATATCAGCATTTTTAACATTTTGGTAACGAGAGGATATGATATTAAGAAATTCCATTTATCTAATTAATTATATAGTTAAAAGCTAATTGAACTTGGGAATTCAAATAGATAGAACATCATAGCAAATTCAATATTAAATGCAGCTTAGTGGAGATATGAAGGTTGCGCTTTTGGTCCACGCTCATTGCAACACTTTTAAAGCCGGGGCTCTCTTTTCACTGGATATTAAAAGCTTTTTAAATTCTGTGAACAGATTCACATCATTGAACAAGTATAGTATTTGGAATTTTTTTTTTATTAAATTCTGGGATCCGTGGTGTCATGTATTCGATCATGTTTGTTTCTTGTTCGTGGTGTGAGTACTCTGATCATCGCCTTCTTTAATTAGAGGCAAGTGTTCCAAACCTTTTAAACGAGCTATGTGATCTAGATTAAGGTAATATGTATGATGAGAAAACACTATTAATTTTAATTTTCCTTTGCTATAGGGATCGAGCCTCTTTTGTTAGTATAACAAAATCTGATGTTTAAATGTGGATGAACATGATAATATTCAATAGATTGGAAGTTCTCCTCTTCTTATATAATTATTTGATAATTTCTTTGCAAACTAAGATATTGATATTTGTGAGGGTTTTGGAGGTCATTAATTAGCATTTATGAATCTCCTATTACAATAAAATCGTTATTCTAGTCTTCTTCTATATGTTTTAATCTCATATAAAGTGCCAATGTTTCAACTTGATTATTGGAAAAATATCCCAAGCTCCAAGCAAAAGAAAGCACCTTTAATCCCACAAAATTCTAAAACACTCCCCACACACTTACGGCCCCTTTCATTAATTAATCATGAATGACATTTTAAAACTAATTATTTCATCTAATTTTTACTATTCTTCTTTTATAATTAATTATTTAATCACAAAATTTCATATATTAACTTTACTAAAAATATATTTATTAATTATTAATCATAAAACCCTATATACTATCGTTGAACAAGCAACGGGTTATAAGAGTACTAACCCTCATTCCCATGAAATTCTCGATATCATTGAATCCATAAACAAAGTATTCATCGATTGATTCATTACAATATTCATACAATAGTACACACACATGGACGATTATGAAGGGAGACTCAAGGTAGGAGTAATTACAATGGATGATTTTATAGTGTTAATTTTTAAATACTTCCAAATTCTTTGAAACAAAAATTATTTATGATTTTATTACGCCTAAGGCTTAGGGGGAGTTCGCTCTCGACTTTTCGTCATCTTATCTGTCATCTAGTTGTTCTCCTTTGTTCGCCCTACCTTCCTGATGCTTGTTGGTTACACTTCTTTATTTATTGCACATATATGGTTTGAACTCACAACCCTATTATCTGACAACCCAGGCATTTGATAAAGAGGTATCTTCATTGCCTCGAGTGAAGAGGTCGCAAACACATCCTTTGTCCCACGACATTTAAGATCTGATTTTCCCTTGTCACATATGCCCCTGTAATCTGATCTCATCAGATTTTATCTACTCTGACTTTTAGCCTTGAAGATTTACCATGTCCGATCTTATTGGATTTTTCTCACTGACTTTGGCATTTGCATTGCCTTCAACTTATTATAAATAGGTGGATAGTGGATATTCGTAAGCCATTCTCATCGTGCAGAGATGTTTCTCTACATAAGACATCTCATTGTAAATCAAATTTCACAGGTTTCTCTGAATTACCAGAGTGAAGACATCTCACTATAAATCATATTTCATAGGTTGCAATTAATTACCGGAGTGAAGACATCTCATTGTAAATCAGGTTTAACAGGTTTCTCTTAGTTAGCAGAGTTAAGACCTCTTGTTGTCGAAGTGGCTACCAATTGTTTGCAGGTTAGGCCGGTAGTCAATGGCGGAAGGCTTCGTTTAGACCTCAATCCTATGGAGTCCTCCACTCCTAGTACAAATTTGTCTATGCTCCTTCACAACAAGTTTACTGGTGTTTATAAAAATATTTCTGTTAAGTTTCACTGTAAGACATTCCCAAGTTGTCAGACAATGGTCTCCAACAATGGTATTAGCTATTAGTTATTTAATACTTAGTAACTAACTTTTATATATAAAAAAAATTAATTAATATGAAATTTTATAATTTATAGCCTATCAAGGGTTCCCCTTAATTGTAGTTTCTTTGGAAGATACGGTGTGTCTATCATGAATGGCCCAGGTTTTTATTAAATTTATAGATTTAAAATATGTGTGTGTGTGTGTGTGTGTGTGTGTGTGTGTAATGTCCCCCACCTCTTAGAGAGGTGATGAGGAGACTCAGTGGCCTA
>ML811223.1:171554-182721 GCA_009831015.1 Picea engelmannii | reverse complement strand
TGCAACAATTGGAAGAATTCCAATATGCAAATTTGATGTGGTTACCAAACTGCCAACTTTCTGTAGCTGCCAAATCTGTTGTCGCGATTCCTCTGCCGCGATTTTTCTGTCGCGATTTTTCTGTTGCACTTTTTATACCGCGATTTTTCTGTCGTATTTTTTTTGCCGCGCTTTTTCTACCGTGATTTTGCTGCCGCAAATCTGCTCTATCAATAATACCTCCCAAATAACCTTTCATAAATGGATATTCAATATGCTCAAAGATCATACACATAAGAGACCCTTTCTCTCTTATTTATACTTCTCCAAGTAGCTTCCTCTAGGGTTTATCTTCTAACCAACTTACCCAAATTCCTTCTTTTTGGGGCCAACCCACTTCTAACCACTTTGTCCACTTACAACCACTTTATACACAAATAGTAAACTCTCCACTTCTAGTTGCAACTAATTTATTTTTAATTGTTTTCTTGTTGCAACCACTTAACCCATGACTAACCACTWTGACTAGTCAACTTCTTCTAGGAGCTTCTAGAATAATTTGACTTCTTTGACCTTCTAGGGGCTTCTAGATAACTCATGAGGGTTCTCCAACTTCACATGGCCATAACTCTCTAACCATGAGGATTTATGTGACATTCCACGTATCACCGAAAATGACATGACATATACTATCCACATGGAATAGTTTCTCCTACAAATTCATTGTTCTTCATTACATTATTCCTCAATCAAACTTGGGTTCCCTAACCACAATGTTGGGCTACTCAACCACCTAACCATTTGGACTTCACAAAATATCTTCCCATGAGGGATTTCACCATAAGGGGACCACTTTAAGAACTTTATCCAAGGGTGTCTTCCCGTGAGGGATTTCACCATAAGAGGACCACTTTGGAGTTTATCCATTTGGTTCTTTCTATCAACCATGACATGACATCAATGATGCAACTCCCTTTAATGTCAACACATCGTTATGACACCACTTAACATCAACCCTTTGACAACAATTACATCTATGACCATATAACCAATAACCAATATATCAATGATACAAACACATTACTATGACAATACTTGACACCAATCCTTTGACAACAATAACAACATAGTACAATAAAGACTTGGTTGAGAATTTGTTTAGTACTGAGCTACCTCAAGCTATATAGTTCTCAAGATCTAATAATTTGCAATGGTCTAGTAAAGTGGATGAAATCCAACTGAATGATTTGTATGCATGGGATTGGCAACAATGTTGTAGATTATGTCATATCTAATATCCCCATATACAACCAAATCATAAATGTTGACATCTTAAATGCCAACGAGCTTGACTCTGATCATAGACCTTTAACCCTAACTCTAAATTTTGTCATGCACAAAATCCCCATTGAAGAGAATTATGATAACCAAAAGCACTTGATCTTTGACAAAGACAAATTTGATCTTTTTTAAAGGATTTAAAAAATGAATTAAATCTTCTATTAAATAAGGACAATAATGAAGACATCTATCGTAATTTTACAACAACCCTCTCTACTTCCACTAACAAGTTCTCTATCGAGGTGTTGTGTAAAAGAAAAAATAGAACGACCAACCCTTGGTATGATAAAGAGTGCAATATTTCTATAAAATCCATTAGGAATGTTTCTAATGAGTCCTTAAAATATAATAAGATAAACAGGTACAAAGCCCTTATTAAAAGGAAAAAAATGTACCATATAAATAGAAAGCAAGAGAAGATTTTGCACCTATCTAAGCTAGATCCTAAGAAATCCTGGAAGCAAATTCTAATTCATAAAACTAAAGAAAACAATATGATTCCCTTGAGGGATTATACTTCCTACCTAAGATATCTTTATGAATCCCTTGATGTGGTGGATAAGATTCAAAACTTTTATACAAAGGAATAAGTTTTTTTTTTCTCTAGAATACATAGAGTTTGGAGTTAAGCGACTTGTTGGGTTGTTATATTCTTTGCAGTGAAAGTCGAAGGTTGAGGTGGATCGATCTGGCAAAGTCGAAGTCGAAGAAGTCAACCGACAAGAGGTCGACAGGTAGTCGTGTGGCAACTGACTGAAGACCAAATGAAGGTCGACTAGTAATCTAACTTGGTAGTTGACTGTAACAAAAACCCCAAGATTCGAGGGATTTGTAGCCAATGATCTGTGTGGATCTGTAACCATTTTTGGGCGCCTTTCTTTAGGTTTTTTCCTACGGTAAACCTATAAATAAGGCGTGTTGTAATGTTGTAAAAGCTAATCTTAAGATAAATCATTTTAGGGGTTGTCGGTCATGTAAATGTAAGCCAAATTAGCTACAAGGTTATTCTTGTGTACAACAAGAAGGTATGATGTCGATTGTGTCTTGGGTATAGACCAAGGTTAGGCATGTAACCTTTTATTCTAAATGAATAAGACAACAAGAGAGCAAGACGCTCAAGGAATGTTGGTTTTCCTGTTTGGGTTTCCAGGGTAAAATCTCCATGTATTGTGTGTTTGCTTTGTCATATTTTTTATAGTTTAAATCTTTCTTCCTCTCTTTTGTTAGGCTTAGTGTGGAAGTGTTTTATTTCCTCACATGTGGTAGCAGAGCTTGGTTTAACAACCTTGTATTTGAGCTAAACCCTAGGTCCAGTAAGAGTCATAAGTTAGATATATTTAAAGTTGTGCTTAAAGAATGGCAAGTAGCTCGAGAATAGAGATCGAAAAATTCTATGGCCAGAATTTTGAGCTTTGGAAGCTTAAAATTGAAGATCTCCTTGTAGATCAAGAACATTGGCTAGCAATCTGTCCAGGTACCATTCCGGGAGGTATGTCTAGGGAATAATGGGAGAAACTCGAGAGAAGGGCAAGGAGTACTATTTGACTTTGTCTTGCAGATTTAGTGTTGTTAAATGTCTTGGGTGAAGATTCGACCAAGAAACCGTGGGACAAATTGGGAAGCTTGTATCAGTCGAAATCCATGGTAAAAAAGTTGTTCCTTAGAAAGAAATTGTATCTTCTGAAGATGAATGAGGATAGTTCGATAACTGAGCATTTAAATGTGTTTAATACCATAATAACCTAGTTGTGTTCTGTGGATATTAAAATCATCGAGGAGGAGAAATGTATTAGCCTATTATGCTCTTTGCCAAACTCCTAGGATATCTTAGTCGTGACTATAGGGAGTAATTCAACCACATTAGCGCTAGAAGACGTGGTTGCATCTCTAATGTTAGAAGAACTGAGAAGGAAGAACATGGAAGGATCGACCAAAGATGCATTAATGGTGAGAGGTCAACCGATTGACAGAGATAAAGGCAAATTCTATGGTATAAAGTCTAACTCGAAAGGTAGATCTAAATCCCTTGTTTAGTCAATGAGAAGATGTTGGAAATGTGGTAAAGTTGGGCATAACAAAAGGGACTGCAAGTCAGTACAAGATCTGATGATAAGAAGTTGAATGAGAGAAGGATGACTCCATATAAGGGAGGTGATGTGTACCTGGAATCAATTAGTACACAGTCGGATCAAGATGTTTGGTTGATCAACTCAAGAGCATCATATCATATGAAACTACATAGAGAATGGTTTTGCGAATATGAACGATATGAAGGAGGATATGTGTTCTTGGGGGACGACTCGACAACCAAAATTATCAAACGAGGAAGAGTCCGACTAATACTGCAGGATGGGAGGAGTATAACCCTTCCATGGGTGCTACATATTCTGGATTTGAAAAGAAACTTGATATCTTTCAACAATATCAGTGATGTAGGAGTGCACACTCTATTTTAAAAGGATGGGTCCAATATGGTTAGTGGTGCGATGGCCTTAATGAAAAGAGTTCGGATTGGAACCGTATACAAGGTATTAGGGAATATTGACTCGATTGGATGCAAAAACATCATTGTTCTTGAAGTTGACTCAACTTTGACTTGACTCGACTCAACTCAAGCCGAGTCAATTCAAACTAACTCGACAAGTCATCATCAAATCAACCCGACCATGCTATGGCATGAGAGGATGGGACACATTGGAGAAAAAGGACTTCAAGCTATGCATAACAAAGGTATGGTTGAAGACTTTCCTGAATGTAATTTAGAAGTCGACTTTTGTGAACATTGTATATATAGAAAACAAAGTCAGGAGATGTTCCCGTTTGGAGCAATAAGGGAAAAGGGGATTCTAGAATTGGTTCATAGTGATGTGTTTGGCCCTGTGTTATGGAAATATTCCCCTGTGGATAGGTGAACTTTCCCTTAGAGTACAGACCCCTTTACCAATACAAAAATTACCTTTGGACACCACCATTCCTGTAGATTCATTTTATCCATCGAAAAAGAGAGAAGGAGGGGAAGTATGATGTACCTCGTTTACGATGTTTATCCAAGATGCTCCAATCCGTGAGTTCCAAAAAGTACATGCAATGGACAACAAGAAACAAACAACTATACCCTACTCTAATGGATTAGATAAAATCAATCGATCTATGAAGATCAAGACAAGCATAGACAAGCACATATAAACACATACTAGAAATAGGCCAATTATATTAATGATAACTTCAAAAGGAAACTTACAATCTTCAGATGATGTTACAACACCCTCTCCAAGTCCTCCTCGTCCAACCCTTGCTCGAAAGATCCATAATCAAAATAATAATGCTTTGCTGATTTTTTCCTCCTTGTTCACCATGAGAGTGTCTCCATTTATAGGCTTTGAGAGGCTCAAATACCTTGGTTATATTTGGAATTAGTTGAGGATATAGCTCCAATAGTTGTGATATCTCTCTTAGATGCAGCCGAGGAATTAGATTTGAGCCAAACCAACTCGATCCGTCCAAAATTGTCTTTAGCAGAAAATGGGATTTCTTACAAGATTTCCTCAACCAACTCAACGCTCCCTTAGAATAGGCAACATAGCATTACAACGCTCCCCCTGAGATGGTCAAGGAGCACTCGCGCTCTCTGTGTATGAGCAGGGGAGCGTTGATCTTCCCAAAAGTTGCCAAGATGAGAAATTCCCATAGAAAAACATTTATTCCGACTGTCAGATGATGGGGTTTCTTCTTTTAACATGTTTTAGGGGTTGTATCAAGTGTTTTCATGGTGTCATTTGCGATGCGACACTTATGGAAAGAGAACGTGACACTTGCGACACTTGCGACAAAAGTGCGACACTTACGACATTTGTGACAAAAGTGCGACACTTACGACAATGAGAATGTAACATTGTCGAAGTGAGGAATTTTGATGTGTAACAGATTGCCCCCCAAACTGTGAAGTCAAAAGATGAATGTTGATGGTTGAAACACTTTGTAGATTCTTTGAAGCAAGGGTATGGAGTTGGGGACCCTGATAGAAGATGCAAACAACCATCAAACAATGTTAATATGTGTTCCATTTCCGAGGCAAACATACCTATGCTCGGACTACAAGTGACTCAAAGTATGGCTGCCAATAAATACACTACAGATCCATGATGATATTAACTAAGGGTATGGCCACCAAAGATACAATGTGGATCCATACCTCTATGACATGAACTGATTGTAGCCATGAAAAATACACAGTGGAGCTACAAGATGATAAAACATAGCCACGGACCAATACTATGTGGATCTATGTGACAACATATATATGAGCATACTCAAATGATCTCCTTCGCAGCCTGGGTAGAGCATATAATAGAGCAAATGCTCAACACGGGGTCTTCGTCCCAATCCCGATGTAGTACGAATCTATCCACGTGAATAGATGTTTTGAGGTTGAACATGGTAGAAACCACTTGATTACCGATCATTGAGGTATATCGTTAACAAGTGCGAGCTAAATCACCATTGATGTCGATGACTTTAAAGGTACTTTTAAAGTACATTCCAACGAATGTGAAAAATGAATTGAAGTTGAACATTTGTGGAATCAGTCAGTCAGGGGTCATTGATGAATATCCACTGCCGAATGCAAGGAGGCCTACCATTGAGGCATGCAGGTCCCAAGGTACTGATGTGTTCCTAAGTCTATTTCCCGGATAATTTGTTGAAGTCAACATGAAAAGACTCATCGAAGGAGGGCATTGATGTATCCCCCACCAGTCGACACAAAACTTGTCAAATGAAGGTGATAAGATATAGTAGATGAACACAGACTGACATGGGTATGGAAACTGGTAATTTTGTGGATGGTTGACTTTTGAGGTGAAAACTTCCCTTGACCAATGAGGCACGATGTGAGACTTGGCAGCATAAACTCATAGCGGACCAAAACATAATGCAACGAGTGCTGAGGCATTCTTTGGATGGGTCAAAGGAGTGAAAAGACTCATAGGATTGGTTCAGTGTGGAGGTTTAATGGATTATCCAAGTGTTTAGTTTGGAGGTTTAAACCAGTGTTGTGTTCAAGGGCGACTACAAGAACTGCCTAAAATTTTTTTCAAGAAACTTGACCTTTTCTTCAATTTCCCCCCCATCCAAATAGACGAGACCTCTTTTTTATTTAACGAGCTCAAGGAGGATAACACATGCTCGATATAACTCACCTTCAATAAGTTCCTCTTCCTTTATTTAATGAACTAGAAGAAGTAAGGGTTCGTCCCTAGATGGGCCCTTCAGTGTGTCATTTTGCGAGTCCATAGAAGGAAAACTCGGTTGTTTTTCATGTTTAGGGAGTTTGAAAATAACTTAAATAAAACTTTGGGGTTGTCCTTTTTCATGATTAGTCTTGCGAAGCCGAAAAAGAGATAAATTGTCACTCAAAAGATGCCCTTTCAAACCTTTTAATGAGTGTGAAAGGAAGCAAGATCACTCGACAATATTTTCATGTTTAGAGAGTTTGAAAAGAGCTTAAAGGAAACTTTAGAGGGTTCCTTTTTCGTGTAACCTTTACGAGTCCGACAAAAGTGATAAAATTATACTCGGTCACATTCTCATGTTATTTACGAGCACAGGAAAGAACAAAGACTGAGCTCATTGGCGTTACAAGGTCATTAAAGAATCTATGCTTAAATTCCTACATAATTAAGTTGTTCTAGGCAAAAGATATTAGCAGTTTCTTTTAAAAATGACAAAAACTCAAAAAATAAACTTTATAAAATGTGAAAAGGAGGAAAAAATGACCAAATTTTGACATATTAAAAGTCAAATTAGGCAAAAAGTCATTTTCACCTTTTGTTTTACTATTCTCCTTTTCCCTTTGAGTTTTTTCCTCGTTTGGAGTGATTTTCAGGTGTTGATTGCGAGAGATGAGGGTGACCATTTGTGAATCTGTCCAGATCAGGTTGGTTCTCTAACTTTTCTCATTCATTTACATGTTTTTTTATTGAATTTCAGCCTTTAATTTAAGAGCTTGGGTTCCTTGGGAAGCTCTAGAGCGTTGAACTGGATTGACGCTCCCTGAAGTAATCGAGGGGAGCATCGATGGAGATTTAAACACCTTGGTATATGCATTTGGGAGGAGCTAGCACTCTGTTCTCTCCTTTTAAGGAGCGTTAGGCGCAAAAATAAAAATAAAAAATTGATTTTTAGGCTAGAAAAAGACAATTATTTTCTTTGAAAACTTAGCTAATGATGATTAATTCATGAATTTGCAGGTTTGCACATAGTTAATCATGATTGAAGGGAAAGAACACGAAGATGAATTTGATGACATCGCTTCCTTACAAGACCCTCAAGCGGGGGCAGCCTTACGAAATTACTTCAAGTACTTCAAGCTCCAAAATATGAGGAAATAAGTTATTTTACTCGAATATTTGATCGAGTTGTGGGATAATGACGAGAAAGCATTCTAAATAGGACAACACATGCTTCAGATTGACATGGATGATGTATACTTCCCGATGGGGCTCTCAAGGAGAGGAGCACCTATTCTTTTGTTTGAACATCGGTCCACTCCACGATCGACAGAGGAATATGTTGCCTAGTACTGCATACCAGGGTCATGCTTGGTAGGAGAGAGGATTGTCATAAAATAAGTGATGGATTTTTCTCTTCAATCCATCCTTTTTGCTATCAAAAAACTCGCAAGAAGTACTAGTTCCCATCTTGCTTCCAAGTCCCAGATATCTTATGCCATCGAGTGCTTAGAGCCTAGGCTATTCAATTGGAGTGCAGGGTTTTTAAGGAACATTAAGGAGCAGATCTCCAAATGTCGAACGGGAAGGCATAAACAGTTTGGGATGGATCCTTCTTAGTTTCATTTTTCCTGGAGCGAGTTCTACATATGTAACCGCAAGTTGCATTAATAGCACACCATGTGACTGGGCCCTGTATGGAACGACGAACTAGTCTTTCCCTTAGGTTGGGAAATGAACCCTCGACCTTTCGATTTACTGTTGACTTCTTTGCATGGTGGAGGAGATAGTTGGTGGTGATCGAGGATTTTCCATATGCTAGGGTGGACTTCATGGGCAATGCAGATTTAGTGCTTTCTGAGGGTATATAGTATGATGTATTAGGTACGAAAGATCATAACCTTGTAACAAATTTTTTGTTTTTTTTATATGTTTTTGGTTGTATGACGAGGGATCTAAGTCATTTTACTTTCATCATGCAGATAGAGGTGTGTAATGTCTGATAGAGATGCCAACACTAGGACATCGCGAAGATGCTCAGGTAGTGACAGAGCATGACGTCGGGGTAGGAGGACTTTGAGAGGTGGAGAGGAACCTTCGTGGTTTGACCATGGGTGTTCCTTCCATGAGGATGTGAGATGTACCCCTACACCTTCAGAGACATACAGTTGGGGTCCTTAAATGTCTTAGTCATTTGCTACGACGAGTGGCAAGAGCAGTCGTGTGCTATGTCGAGCACAATGTGGTGCAGGGGGATGAGTAGAGTCTCTAGACATTTTTAGCCTTTTATGATGATTCTATGGGAATAAAGGCCCATGTTTTGCCCTGTTATGTACTTTTTGGACGATGTATTTTGACAATTTTTTTGCTAGCAAGCTTATATCTAAACGAGTTTTGCGGTGGCTTCTTATATCGTATTTTTGTTTTATGTGATGTTTTTATTTATATGCTTTACGTCCCAAATATTTATCTATGCTCAATGTACCAATATAACAAATAATTTTCTAACGAATCTGTAATCATATTGAGTTCTCTCGATGTATGTCTGTATTCTAGAAATTCAAAAGATCTTTCGAGACGACGAACCCTTAGATGGAGACATAGTAAAAATGGGTTACAAATGACATACTCACGATTTAGTTGACGGACCATGAGTTGAGAATCAACGTTGATAATCAATTGAGATATACTTAGAGAAGAGACTTCGGTTAAAAGAATAATGATGGCATGCTATTTTGCAACGTTATTGGTTGTAGATCCGAGGCAAATTCCTCCTGAACTCACTAACTCGCCAGAGTGGTAAATGACCCAATTGCATAAGTGATATTCTGGGTATGTCGACTAGCACCATCCGCAAACTCAAAATAGATGGGAAAGGATGATGTCATCTGCGCATTCAATCACAAAGCAAAGTATAAGCAACTGGGGAAAAACTCATGCATGCAAAAGAAAAGACACACCATGTCAAAAGCATATAGTACAATAATGTACAAAGAACACATATGAGATATTCTATACATAGTATTTCTTTAGGTAAAGCCCATTTTGGGGCTCACCGAGAGATAACTCATCATAATACACTAACTCGTAGGCACCTCTGCATAACACGCGTTTTATGATGTATGGTCCGTGCCACATGGGTTCTAACTTTCCTGCCCCAAGTTTGTCATGATCTTGCTCTTAGACCAGGACTAGATCTCCTTTTGCGAAAATGCGAGGTTGGATGGACTTATCATATTGAGTTTTGATGTGTTTATGATATGTCTCGTTGATGAGAGAAACATCGCAACGGGTTTCATCCATCTTAGTTAGATATAAAAATCGTTCCTCTTTAACAAAAGTATGGGGTAGGAGTTATACGGTGAGTTTCAAAGAGGGAATCTCACATTCGATCGGTAATACTGCTTCTATCCCATATACCAACTAGAAGGGTGTAAATCCAGTGGCGGTTTTAACTAAAGTTTGATAAGACCAGAGTGCGGAGAAGAGCTGCAAATGCCAAGAGGTTTTGTTCACTCCCACCATGTGTTGAAGCACGGTTTTCAGGACTTTGTTGATGGCTTCAACTTGTCCATTTGCCCGAGGGTAGTAAGGGGATGAATTTTCATGGAGAAAACCTAACTTGGTGCGTAATTCACCCATCATCTGGTTTTGTAAATGGGAACCATGATCAGTTACAATAGCTTGAGGGACACTGAATCGAGCAGTGATGTGATTGAACACAAAAAGTGTTGTAGTTAGACCATCGTTAAGGAATGTAGGCATAGCCTTAACCCATTTAGTGAAATAATCGACAACAACGATAATATAACCGTGCCCCCCGACTAAGGGAGGCTTACATTGCATAAAATTGATGCCCCATTTTGCAAAGGGGTCGATGACGAGAATGGGATGAAGTGGAGTTGGGTGGGTACATTCTTTCTTTTGAAAGATTTGGTAGGGTGGGTATTTTTTAACGGCCTCAATGCAATCTTTGAATATGGAAGACCAAAAATAACTGGCACGTAAAAAAAATTGGGCTGTAGCCATCCTAGAAAGATGATTGCTACAACCTCCAAGGTGGCAATCATTTAAAAATTGTTCAACCTCTTGATGGGTTAAGCAACGTCGTAAAACAATATCAATGCCACAATGGTACAAGGTGTCTCCAATGATGAGGTAGCGCTTGGAATGGTGTCTAATGTGACGTCATTCATCACGTGAAATGTTAGGCTGAAAGCGTTGGGTCTAGTGATAGAGAAGAATATCTCCATACCATGGATTAGATGTACTAATGAGGAACAAGGATTCATCAGGAAAATAGTCGATGGGCTCTGTTAGGGTCCTATAATTATAGGAGATCTGATGATTCAAATATCATTTGTGGGTCTCATGATGAAGTTCTTGGTTTGCTGGTCTCTCGGTTGTTTCCATTTCCACTCCATCCATTTTCTCTTGATCCTTCATCACCCTGCTGCATCCTTCAGTCACCTCCACGCCTTGTCCTTTTATCCCATTGGCCACATCTCGCCCACCACTTATCCCTACATGAATAAACAAACTTAGGTTAAAAGAAAAATCAATAGGTTTATAATGTCAGTAATTAAATTTAGTATAGTTAGATTTATGTTAGACTTGTT
>ML811223.1:125635-161056 GCA_009831015.1 Picea engelmannii | reverse complement strand
GCAAATTGTCTCACCCTCTGTTCAGGCTACCTGTAAACTATATGCTCACCTGCACGAGTCATAGAGAATCAAATAAGTGAATCTTAGTCTTAGAAAATAGAAGTATACAAAGTTTGCAAAGTTATAAATATAGTAAAAGTAGTGATCTGAATAATGTATATAATATAAAAAAAAGAGTTATATAGAATAATAAGTGAACAAAATAGCAAAAAAATAGTGTTTAAAATAGTAATAGGAGAAATAAAGTATAAGGGACATGACGTGACATCCCCCACTTCCACATATCTTACATATGGCTACATTACCTCCTCATCATTGATAATATCTCGCCTCGTGTCATCTCTCATAATCATATTCCCCATCTGGCGAATATCCAACAAGTGAATGCTGGAATTTATTAGCTCAAAAGATCTGTGGAATTCAATGTAAACATTACTAAGATCTTTCTTAACTTGAACTGAGCCCAGGCAGCAGGCATACTGAATTCTTTTCCATTTATTTCTAGAACATGTATGATTATATTCATAATAAAAGGATTTTACACATCCTTGAGTTCTTTAGTCTGCACTGCAAACATATAGATAGATAGCCATGACCATATCAGAAAACTAAAGTAAGCCACAGTAACCGAAGCCACTCTCGCCATAGCTGTAACAGTGAATTAACACAAAGCACCTATTGCCATTACGCCATCACATTGGTTCTTCGTATTTTGTGCATTTAGTTTGATAAAAGAATATGGTTTTACATTGTTTATTTACCTGCATTGTGTTATCATATCCACTTCTGGAGGAATTTTGAACCTGCGACCTGCAATAAATACGCAACGCATTAGACCATCCATATATAAATGATTTTCATATTGTTTATTTACCTGTATGTCATATATATTAGTTGGAGTGGTCTAAATAGTATAGAAAAGAGAGTTTAATTGGTGCTACATACAGAGTTATTTGAATATACGAGAACAAACTTACCCTGCACAGTTTTATTAGTATCGAAGAATTCCAACTAAGCAATACCTCTCTTCACATTAACTTGAATTCCCATTCTAGTAAGCGTTTTAGATCATATAAGGAATCTCACTGAAATAAGAGAAATCATCATATGCAAATGAGACATAATGTTAATGATGTTGTACAAGAAGAGTGGAAACTACCGATAGAGCGGAAACTGCAGCTTTTGTGCGAACTGTATTTACATTGTAAGAGGGTAGTTATCTTTGAAACTTTCAGAAACACAAATTCATTAAGCTTGAAGCGGGAGGGGTGCGAAGGCCTAGCTCCAGCTCCACGCGACCTGCAAACAAAACACTCAAAGCCTGCGACCAAGCGCTAAGCACCTAGTCCTAAGTCATTTACCAAGCACATATACCAAGTCCCGAAGCCATATTTCATGACCAACTATTCAATATGCAATACAAAGTCTAGTGCATAGGGTAGCGCACACCAAGCGCTATGCCACGACTAAGGGAGGAGCCCACAAGGGGCGGCTACAAGTCAAAGCCGCATAGAAACCAAAGCCAGCCCCACGCGACCTGCAACCACAAAGCACAAACAAATACGTAAGTCACCAAAGCCAAACGCAATCACAGAGCCCTCTCAAAACGCCAAAGAGAACAGAAGCAAATAACGGCACAACAATTAATGACTGTCAGCGTAAGCCCGCACAGTAGCCCAGACGTGTCTTCCTCCGAGTCCCAGGTCGCGTCCATGGGTTTGGAAGGAGATGGAAGAACCAACGCAGGTACAGGCAAGGGTTTTGGTCCCATGGCTGCTCCTCCTCCCAGCTTAGACAGTACCATAGGTAATCGCCGCCAGAGCTCCAAAGCATGAGCAAACCCTTGGCAATAAAATACGGTGGCCAGACCTGTCCGCCTCTCTGCACTGCTGGCTTCCGCTGAGAAGAACCACGACGGAGGAGCAGAAGGAACGACCATGGTGGCCGACCATGTAGCCAGGGGCCTCGCAAGAAGAAAACGAGTGAGGAAAAGAGAATTTAGGGTTAAGATAGAGAGCCCGGGAGTATGCATAGGGTTTTGGTTAGCAATGACCTTGGGAGGGGGGCACATGGGCCTCATGCGAGTACCCACGATGCCCGTTTCAAAATTTATTATTATTTTTTTATTGATTGTTTTAATTTAGTTAATTAATTTAATTTAATTTATTTTTTATTATTTTAATTAATTAATTAATTAATTTTTTATTATTTATTGCTTTAAACTATTATTGGATTAGATGTTAATTATTTAAATTAGTTAAATTTGAATAGATTAATTTTTTATTATAAATATTTAAATAAGATTTTCAAATATAAATTATATATTTTTAATTTAAATTAGAACGTAATTTATATAAGAACATAAACTATGTTTTAAAACATAATATAATCTCTAGTACTATGTTTTAAAACATAATATAATCTCTAGTACTATGTTTTAAAACATAATATAATCTCTAGTACTATGTTTTAAAACATAAAACATAAGACATAAATTGTGACTGGAGATAATATAAATTAGAACATTTTTCATTTATATATAATATATAATTTAGAACACAAGCTTAAGATTTTCATATATATATTTTAAATTATATTTGAATTTAGGTTTAAATATATCTGTTTAAAATATATAGGTTTAAAATATTTATAATATATATGTTTAAAATATATCTATATTTAGGTTTAAAACTAATGTGATTAATTCATTAGTTCTTAATAATTAATCAACATTAGGTTGAAAATCACATTAATTAGTTTTAAACGAAAAGTTTAAGGACTTAGACCAAGATAAGCGGGAGGGGGCTTCATGCGCACTATGCAGGTAAGTTAGAGAAATTGGCGAGTATGGTGCAAAGCTAGCGTAGCTACCAGGCAAGGGAGTCAATAGTTTTCTTAGGCGAAGACATCAAGCTTAGACGCTTTAACCCTAACCTAGCCACCTCCCCCCCTAAAGAGAGTAATGTCTATTTACAAACAAGTAAAAAAAAACTTACGCCTAACCCTGTTTTCTAGTTTAAGTTGCGCAAATGTGAAATGTCCTTGAACTCACCCTAACAACTTTGGTTGATGCAGAGTAAATTATACAAGATGGTTAGGACTCGAGGAAATCGAGGCAGAGGGGCATCGTCGCAGGGACCGCCAGTGCCGCCACCACCATCGCCTGAACTAGCTCTCATACTGCGCTCTTTGGAGGCCATAAATGAGACTTTAAAGGGGTGTTAACCAAGAGGGATCGAAGTGGAGCCCCCACCATCTAGAACAGGTAATCCAGAAGCATTGAGGGATTCAGGGGGAGGACCTCCACCCGAAGACATCACTAGAGAACTACATAAGATCAAAATTTCGGAGTTCGTCGGGGGTCGTGCCAGTGAACGTGCAGAAGCATGGTTGGAAGGCATGACAAGGTGTTTTGCCTCAAGAGACTATGCATCCACTTCAAAGGTGAAGATAGCGATTTTTCAGTTGAGAGACAGTGCCTTGAGCTGGTGGGGCAACCTGGAAAGGCAACTGCATCTTACCCCGGACACCGTATCTTGGGAACTTTTCGAGGAGAGGTTCTGAAGGAAATATCTACCAGCTTTCTATGAGGAACAACAGGTGGGAGCATTTTATGCTCTAGTACAGGGAAATAGGACTGTAGAAGAATATGAGATCAGGTTTATGGAATTGGTCAAATATGTTTCATACATGGATAATGCCCAACGACAAGCAAAACACTTTGTCTATGGGTTAAACCCTAAGATAAGGGCTCTGGTGCGGATGTGGAAACCGTCTTCAGTAGCAGAAGCAGTGGAAAATGCGCGTTATGCGGAGGAACACATGAACTTAAATGGAGGTACGAGACTGACCTTTCCGCATTGTCCTGGATTCGTGGGGAAGGCCCCTAGGACATTTCCCAGGGGAGGGGGATCAAGACCACCTCCATATGGTAATAGAGTCGCACCAAGGACAATAGTTGCAGGGATTTCTATGGCAACAAGTGCAACATCCCGTTCATCACCAACGATGCAGACAGGTCCATGGCCATCTCAGGGAGCAACTAGTAGGGGCAGGGGTTCTAGGGGAAGGAACTCATTTCAGAGACAATCACATAACAATGCGCAGGTTCAATCTCGTGTTACCTGTTGGGGATGTGGAGGACCCCATTACCAGCATGACTGCCCAGAGTTGCAATCAAGATTCGTGCATAGAGAAGGAAAGGCCCTGATGGGAAGAGCAAGTAGCAACCACCAGATTTACGCAACGGTTAATAATCGCCAGGCAGAACATCAATCCACGGTGGTGGAGTCATCAGGTATGCTAAATCATATCAATGTTAAAATTTTATTTGATTATGGTGCTACAAATAGTTTCATTTCACCATCTGCATTAAAAAAGAGTGGGTTGGCAGCCTACGAGCACGATGACTTTAAACAAGTCGAGATGGCTTCGAGGGAAAAACAAGCGGTAGGACCTAGCATTGATAATTGTATAGTAGACCTGGGAGTGTGTACTACCAGGTTGAAGGTTTACGTTACTTCTCTCAGGGCGTATGACCTAATCATTGGAATGGACTGGTTAGAATCCCATCGAGCTATGGTAGATTGTTTCGCAAAAAAGGTGCTTTGTGTTGACGACGAAGGAAGGCTAGTAGAGATCCAGGGTGTACGAAGAAAGGTGTCTTTACGCTTTATCTCAACTATGAAGGTTAAGTGGTGCATGAGGCAAGGGTGTCAACAGTATGTAGTGGAAGCAGTGAGTGTAAGGAAAGGACCCTCCTTAGATCAGTACCCAGTATTGTCATAGTTTAAAGATGTTTTTCCGAACGAGTTACTAGGGTTACCTCCTGAGAGGGAGCTTGATTTCACTATTGAGCTAAAATCTGGTGCAAAACCAATTTCCAAAACTTCGTATAGGATGACAATGCCAAAACTTTGTGAGTTGCAGATGTAGTTGAAAGAGCTACTCAACTTAGGACTAATAAGACCCAGTGTCTCACCTTGGGGTGCACCAGTAATTTTTGTGAAGAAGAAGGATGGTTCCTTATGACTGTGCATAGATTAGAGGGACTTGAACCGTTCTACAGTGAAAAATAGGTACCCAATGCCATGAATAGATGATCTCTTCGATCAGATGAAAGGAGCAGCGGTATTCTCAAAGATTGATTTGCGATCAGGGTATCACCAGTTAATGATTAAGGAAGGCGATATTCCTAAAACTGCCTTTCGAACTTGGTTTGGACATTACGAGTTCGTCGTAGTACCTTTCAGATTAACCAATGTGTAATGATCCCAAGCCAATTTTTTTTGCTTGAAACCACTAACTACCTTTGTTGTGTTTGATGTGCAGGTGACTAATGAAGTTGTCCAGTTATGAAGTGGTGTTTATACAAGATTTGTCCAACACATGCAAGATCACAATGCATTCAAGATATAGAAAACACAAGCATAGATCTAACCTTTTATTATAAGAAGCATGAATCAAATACAATAGATAGCCGATATGGAACAATCCTCAGATGACCTGATAGATAATAAGTATGAGCTGCTACAAAATGCTCCCCCCAATACAAAATATGCCTCCAAGGCTAGATGATAGATGAGGACCAATACAAGTAGAATTGAATGTTGATCCCTCAAGCTGGGAGATGCGACGCTCCAATAGAAGGCTGAAACCCTCAATAACTCAACCCAATTGTAAGAAGACTCCAAATGAGCCCAAACTCTGCCAACTGATAGATCTGGGTGATAAGAACACCCTCCTGAAATCTCAAGCCGAAAGGCTAAGGCAACTCCTCAAAACTCTGAATCTTCTAATGAAGCTGCACCCTCCTGGATGCTTGGAACCTTGGGTAGTTCGGCCCTGATGAGAGAAGTCTCCAAATGCCCTGAAACTTCCCAAGAATGTAGATCGGGCTATGAGAACCCCATAGGAGAAGTTCCAGACTCAAATTCTAGGTGAAGCTCTCTAGATATGAGATTTACTGAATCATAGGACGTCCCTTTGCCTCCAAGTCATCCCAATCTAAAGCTAAAGATCTGATGGTGATAACTCTCCAGAAAAACCCTCAAAATGATGGTTGGGCCCCTGCAAATAAAACCCAAGTGTCAAAACAACCAAAGGTTCTCCTGATCAACTGGATCGAACCCTTCTCTAGATGATGGTGCGCCCTTGCTGGAAACTCAAGAACAATACGGCCCTGCTACTTCCTGAATCGCTAGGTGGAAATATGTTGAGTGTAGAATGGTGTGGAGGAGTCTTTCATCCCCGAGACCAAGCTGCGGAACAAGGTGAGTGTGTCTTTCACCACTAAGTTGCTCACAAGGGTTTGTACAACAAAACCCCCAAATTGTATGCTTAAGAGCAATAACAAGCAATATACCAAATCCAGAATGACTAATAGGTGCGCCCCAACCTTCTATTTATACTTTTCCTTCTATTCTTCTATTGAGTTAGATTAACTCCTAGAGTTAACTTCTATTCTTCCATCGAGTTATCTTTTACTCCTTTTTACCTTTTTTCTCAAGTCAACTTAAGAATATAACCTTAGCTTAGTTGACCCTTCCCCTTAGTGTGAGACTATGGCCTAGTGGGGATGCCCAGGCCATTGAGTCTCCCCATCACCTCTTCATCAAGAGGTGGGGGAAATTATAGTCTCCCCTACTAGAAATTGCTTGTCCTCAAGCAATTCCAAACCTGCTTCTCTTACCACGTGTTCCCCTTCCCATGTGGCATCTGCAATGGGTAAATCCTTCCATCTGATTAGGTACTCCTTAATGCTTTGGTTTATGAGTCTCTTCTCTCGGACCTCCGGAATCAACACAAGCTGTCCTTCCTCGTCCATGGGAGGTAGTATCTCAATGGGTGTGATGTGTTGGCTGAGGGATTTCTTAAGGCAGGAGACATGGAAGACATTGTGTATTTTGCTGCCATGTGGAAGCTCCAGCTCGTAAGCTATGGCCCCTACCTTTTGGCTGACTCTGTAGGGACCAAAGAAACATGGTTGTAGTTTTTCTGCTCCGCTCCTTTTTATGGAAACCTGCCTGTATGGTTGGAGCCTTAGGTAGACCAAGTCACCAACCTCAAAGGTACGATCAACTCTGTGCTTGTCTGCTTGGACCTTTTGCTGGTTCTGTGCTCTCTGTAGATGATCCTTCAGTTCCCTAAGAATATCTTGGCTCTGCTGTATCCAATCCTGTACCATAGGTGCCATGCTGTCACCAAAAGCAATCTCCACAAAATATAAAGGATCATAGCTATACAAGGCCCTGAATGGTGACATGCCAATCGACATATGTTGGGCGGTGTTGTAGCAATACTCTCCCAAGTGCAACCATCCGGCCCACACTTTCTGTTGCCCTGCCACATAGTTTATGAGGTAACCCTCCACCCACTTGTTGGCTATCTCTGTCTGTCCATCCATCTGAGGGTGATAGCTGGTACTAGGGGTCAAGGCCGTACCAACCAATTTGAATAACTCCTACCAAAAAGTACTCATGAACCTGCTATCCCTGTCACTAACAATGGTCTTGGGTAGGCCGTGCAACCTGAAAATCTCCCTAAAGAATAGTTCGGCCACCTGTGCTACACTGAAGTCAATAGCTATGGCGAAGAAGTGTGCAAACTTTTTCAACCTGTCCACTACTACAAAAATGCAGTCCTTCCCTTGCGTCTTCGGTAACCCGGTGATGAAGTCCATGGATATGCTTTCCCACTTGTGCTCTGGAATGGGTAAGGGTTGCAGTAGTCCTACTAGGTGCGTGTGCTCATCCTTGTTCACTTGACATGTAGTACACTCCTTGACGTGCTTTGTCACATCGTCCTCGAGGCCCTTCCAAGAGAACCTTTCTCTCACCTGCCTGTATGTCTTGTTGATCCCTTGACGTCCTGCCATTGGTGAGTCAGGGCACGCCTACAATACCTTAGCCTTGAAGGTCGATCCAAGAACCAAAAAGATTCGGTCCTTGTAGTAGATGAGGTCATTTATAACCTTGAAATTATCATCTTGTACCTACCCATCCAATAGCTGACACACGAACTAATCCTCCACATACTCCATCACCAGATGGTCTTTCTAGTCAACTGATACACCTGGCATGGCAAAGATGGATGGCCTTTTGGATAAGGCATCAACCACCACATTGTTCTTCCCTTTGACAAATTCAATGTCAAAGTTGTAGGCCTATATTCTTCTTACCCATTTTTGTTGCCTCTCGTTCAAGTCCTTATGCTCCAATAGATATTTGAGATTGTTATGATCTGATTTGACAACAAACCGAGCACCTACCAAGTATTGCCAGAATTTGGCTAGTGCATGCATGATAGCCGACATCTCTTTGTCATAAATGATGTAAAGTAGCTCGGGACCCCTGAGTTTCCGACTCTCATAGGCAAGAGGGTGCCTCTTCTGCATCAGTACAACCCCTATTCCCTCCCCGAAGGCATCACACTCCAAGGTAAAAGGGAGGCTGAAATATGGAAGGGCTAAGACTGGGCACGTACTCATCACCTTCTTCATCTTGACCATCGTTATTTGAGCCTCCTCGTCCCACTTGAAGGCTCCTTTCTTAGTCAAATCGGTCAAAGGTGCACACAGCTGAGAAAATCCTTTGACAAACTTCCTATGATACGTGCACATGCCCAGAAATCCTCTCAATTCTGTGAGTGTCTTGGGAGTAGGCCATTCCATGATAGGTTTTATTTTCTCCTGATGTACCTGTACCCCCTTTGCCTCGATGATGTGTCCTAAATAGAGGACCTTTGTCATTCCAAATTTGCATTTGGACTCCTTAGCATACAGTGATTGTTCCTCCATGATTGACAAAATCTGATCCACATGCCTGAGATGCTCATCCCACGTCTTGCTGTAGATAAGCAAGTCATCAAAAAATACCAACAGGTGCTTCCTCAACTGTTTGTTGAACACATGGTTCATACATGATTGGAACGTAGCAGGGGCATTGGTTAACCCAAGGGGCATCACCAAAAACTCATAATGGTCGTAATGACATCTAAAAGTTGTTTTTAAGATGCCTTCCTCCCTCATCTTGATCTGATGATAGCCAGAATGAAGGTCAATCTTAGTGAAGTAGTTGGCCCCATGCAATTCATCCAACAGTTCATCAATCATTGGTATCAGGTACCTATTTTTGATGGTCTTTTTATTCAAGGCTCTGAAGTCAATGCACATCCTCATAGTGCCATCTTTCTTCTTCACCAGCACTACTGAAGAAGCAAAAGGGCTAGTGTTGGGCCTGATGTGCCCCATGTCCAAAAGTTCTTTGATGGCCTTCTCTATCTCATCTTTGTACTTCTTGGGATGTCTGTATGGTGTGGTAATGACTGGTTTGGCACCTTCATCTAGTTCAATAATGTGCTCAAACCCTCTATCTGGTGGTACCCCTGGAGGAATAGGTCCAAACACCTTGTGGTGCCTGTCAAGGATTTCTTTGATTTATGGAGTGTAGTGAACCTTGCCCTTCTCATCCATACATGTTACAATCCTGCACTCTGCTGCATATACTATCTCATCTCTCCGGAAGATGGCCTCCATCCTCTTGGTCATGACTACCTTTGCAGCATTCCCTGTCATGCCCCGAAGCACTACCTTTCATCCACCCTCCTCTGTGAATGACATTTCCATGGTTTTGTAGTTGGTAGTGATAGGCCCCAATGTGTTGAGCCACTGAAATCCTAGGATGATGTTGGTATCTGGAAGGTCCATGACATAGACGTCCTGTATAAGCTCATGCCTACCAAGGGTAAGCTTCATTCCCAGAATGTATCTGTCACAGAGCATAATGCTTCCACCTGCTACCTCCACCTTGAACCCTTCAAATTCTACTGTGGGTATGTGCCTTCTTTTTAGTAATGCTGAGTCAATGAAGTTGTGGGAAGCTCCTCCATCAATCAAAATCGAAACTCTTTGTCCCTGCAAGACCCCCCTCATTCGGAAGGTGTTATACTTGGGCACTCCACTGATAGATGCCAAGGTGGCCATACTGTCCTGTCTTGTGATCTGTTCCTCTAGTGCCTCAGTGGTTTCTGCCTCCATGTTCTGTATCTGGCCGATCTCTTTCGTTGTCTGAAGTGACCTCAATGTAGTGCACCTAACCACGGCCCATGCATTTGTGTGTTGGGTTCCATGGTTCTTTGCAAGTGAAGCAAAGTTGCTTCCGTCTCAAGTCCCTCCTAGTGTTCTCATCCACTCTGCCACGACCCCTGTCCAAACCCCTTGGGTCACGTCCTCCCTGATTCATTGGAGGTCTTTGGTCTCTTCCTCCACTGTTAAGAGGTGGTCTGGGTACAAATTTTGGCTTCGCTGCTGGTCCCAGATCCCTTGTCTTCCAGATAGCCTCTTGTAGGTTGGTAGGCTTGAAGGCCTTGACCCAACCCTTCAAGGGTTCCATCAACCCCTCAGTGAATAGCATCATAAGCCTGATTGGAGACATATCCTGCACCATCATTGCCAGCCTTTGAAATTCATCAATATATGCCTTGGTCGTACCAGTTTGCTTGAGTTGTGTGAGCTCCCAGAAATGTAGCTCAAGATCTTCCTGATCAAACCTGTCAATAAGCTTCTGAGTGAATTCTGTGTAGGACATTATCTGATTGTGGCCAAGAGTGGTGAGTCCATGATACCACCAATCATGAGCCTTCCCATCCAAGTACATAGTAGCAAACTTGATAGCCTCCATTTCCCTCATTGGGTTAAGTTGTAGATAGGTGTCCAGCTTTTGCACCCATGCCTGTGCTGTCATCTTGGTCGTACCTTCAAAATATGGGATCTCTATCTTTCCTGCTCTTCGTTCAAACTCAAAACTGTTCCTGTGTTTTGACCTAGGTTTATTTCTGAACTTGAGTTGGCAATATTGATCCAAGGACATTTGCCTTTGAATCACCATATCCAACCCATAGTACTCCTTGGTACATCATGCCATCTATTCAACGAAATCATCCATCTCTTCCTGTTGCCCTTGTTCATCAGTAAACGTAGGCATGTATGGCCTGGGGTTAGCCCTGCTACCCAAGTACCCATAGGACGTTCCACCTCCATGGCTTCCTTCAGATCTGGGGCCTTTTTCCAGATTATACTAGATCTCACCATGGGATCCACCCGATCCACTGGCTTATTTGTTTCCATACGTCTCAGGGTCTTTCCCTTTATGATTCATCTGCATCAGTAGCTTGGTTATCAAGGTCTAGTTGTCATCATTTTTTTTTTTCAGATTTCCATCTATCTTTTTCAGGGTCTCTGTGATCATGACCTATTCCCTGTAGCTTGTCTCCTGGCTCTCCTGCAAATGATGAACTAAGTTGCTTTCTGTGAGATTCAGGGTCTTGTGGAATTCAGCTGCCAAATAGGCCAAACCTTGCGGCTCATGGTCATCTCATGATCCCTCCATTTTGGACTCTGTTTCACTGTTTTGTTTCTTCCTTCGGTCCATGAAGATTCCACTATACCTCTGCATGCACCAATCCCTCCACAAGTTTGGAGGATCAGAGCTCTGATACCATTGTAATGATCCCAAGCCAATTGTTTTTGCTTGAAACCACTAACTACCTCTATTGTGTTTGATGTGAAAATGACTAATGAAGTTGTCCAGTTATTAAGTGGTGTTTATACAAGATTTGTCCAACACATGCAAGATCACAATACATTCAAGATATAGAAAACACAAGCATAGATCTGACGTTTTATTATAAGAAGCATGAATCAGATACAATAGATAGCCGATTTGGAATAATCCTCAGATGGCCTGATAGATAATAAGTATGAGCTACTACAAAATTCTCCTGCCAATACAAAATACGCCTCCAAGGCTGGATGATAGATGAGGACCAATACAAGTAGATCTGAATGTCGATTCCTCAAGCTGGGAGATGCCATGCTCCAATAGAAGGTTGAAACCCTCAATATCTCGGCCCAACTGTAAGAAGACTCCAAATGAGCCCAAACTCTGTCAACTGATAGATATGGGTGATAAGAACACCCTCCTGAAATCTCAAGCCGAAAGGCTAAGGCAACTCCTCAAAACTCTAAATCTTCTAATGAAGTTGTGCCCTCCTGGATGCCTGGAACCCTAGGTAGTTCGGCCCTGATGAGAGAAGTCTCCAAATGCCCTGAAACTTCCCAGGAATGTAGATCGGGCTATGAGAACCCCGTAGGAGAAGTTTCAGACTCAAATTTTAGGTGAAGCTCTCTAGATCTGAGATTTACTGAATCACAGGACGTCCCTTTGCCTCCAAGTCATCCCAATTTGAAGCTAAAGTTCTGATGGTGATAACTCTCCAGAAAAACCCTCAAAATGATGGTTGGGCCCCTGCAAATAAAACCCAAGTGTCAAAACAACCAAAGGCTCTCCTGATCAGTTGGATTGAATCCTTCTCTAGATGATGGTGTGCCCTTGCTGGAAACTCAAGAACAGTACGACCCTGCTACTTCTTGAATCGCTAGGTGGAAATATGCTAAGTGTAGAATGGTGTGGAGGAGTCTTTCATCCCTGAGACCAAGCTGCGAAACAAGGTGAGTGGGTCTTTCACCACCGAGTTGCTCACAAGGGTTTGTACAACAAAACCCCCAAACTGTATGCTCAAGAGCAATAACAAACAATATACCAAATCTAGAATGACTAATAGGTGTGCCCCAACCTTCTATTTATACTTTTCCTTCTATTCTTCTATTGAGTTAGATTAACTCCCATGGTTGACTTCTATTCTTCCATTGAGTTATCTTTTACTCCTTTTTACCTTTTTTCTCAAGTCAACTTAAGAATATAACCTTAGCTTAGTTGACCCTTCCCCTTAGTGTGAGACTATGGCCTAGTGGGGATGCCCAGGCCACTGAGTCTCCTCATCACCTATTCATCAAGAGGTGGGGGACATCACACAATGCGCCAACAGTATTCATGAGCCTCATGAACGACGTATTCCGGAAGTGCTTAGACCGTTTTGTACAAGTCTTTCTAGATGATATCCTCATCTATTCCAAAAACGAAAGAGAGCATGAGGAACACTTACGAGTGGTGTTGTCCTGCCTTAGAGAGAACAAATTGTATGGGAAGTTGTCGAAGTGTTCCTTCTTCCAGAAACAAATCCACTATTTAGGTCATATCATTTCCGGTGAAGGAATCTCTGTGGACCCAGAAAAGGTAAAGGCCATTATGGAATGGCTAGTGCCGAAAAATGCCCATGAGGTAAGAAGCTCATGGGGCTAGCAGGTTATTATCGGAGATTTGTGGAAGGGTTCTCTAAGATAGCGAAACCCATCACCACTTTGCAGCGCAAGGGGGTCAGGTATGAATGGACAGAAGAATGTGATAGTGCATTCATCGAACTTAAGAGGTTACTAACTAGTGTGCCAATTCTACGAGTGCCGGATATGGAAAAGGACTTCACAGTCTGCACAGATGCCTTGAAGCAAGGGTTGGGGGATGTGCTAATGCAGGATGGAGGAGTGATAGCTTATGCGTCAAGGAAGTTGAAGAAACACGAAGAGCTTTACGCTACTCATGATTTAGAGTTAGTAGCGATAATGCTAGCTCTGAAACTTTGGAGGCACTATCTTGTTGGGCGAAACTTTGAGCTCAAAACGAACCATCAAAGTTTAAAACATCTCTTCACTCAAAGGGATTTGAATGCCAAGCAAAGGCGATGGAGTGAGTTTATGAGTGAGTACGATTTTGGTATTTCATACATCAAAGGAAAGGAAAATGTGGTCGCAGATGCCTTGAGTAAGAGAACACGTGTATTCTCCTTGGTACCTTTAAAGGTCAATCTGAGGGAACGTGTGTTGACGCAACTCCATGGAGATAGTTGGTATTTAAAGGTTACTTCAAACCTCCATAGTGGGAGACAATTAGATCCAAAGTGTGAAGGATATAGTCTGGAAGCAGACAGACTGTTAAGATATCAAGGAAGGATGTATGTCCCCGAGAGTGGGGATATTCGAAGCATCATACTGAAGGAAGCCCATAGAGAACTTTATTGTTCACATCCGGGTGTGAAGAAGATGTACGCAGACATGAGGAATCTCTTCTTTTGGGTAGGCATGAAGCGCGATGTAGTCCATTTCGTCGCCAAGTGCCTAGAGTGTCAACAAGTGAAAGCCGACCACCACCACCCAATAGGCCTCCTACAACCACATGATGTTCCTATGTCCAAGTGGGAAGTCATCTCTATGGATTTTGTTGTGGAGAATCCTATGAAGGTTTAAATGATATTTGAATGATGTTGGATATGATGCAATCTATTATGTAAATGATAATTCTATGAATGGGTAACATTAATTGAATTATGGGATATTATGAGATCTATTTCTAACTTGAAAGATTTGATGTTAAAGTTGTTGGTATGGGGATACCGAATTAAGATTTTAGTTGTATGGAAGTACATGATAATAATGCATAGATGCGTATGAGTTTGTATTACAAACTAATCTGTAGGTCATTGGGCTATGAAATAACCAAGGGATAATGATAAAGAAAGTGGATGTCGTGACCACTAACCGAGAGACAATATGGTATGAATCTTTGTATGTGAAATTATATTGGTTTGGATGCATTGCTATGATATGTGGACCAGTGCAGGATTTCAGGTGGTGAGACTACCCAAAACTGAATAGACGATGACAAAACTCCCAGCAACATGGTGCCACTGTACATTCCATTGTAGGGTGTGGACCCTAGTCATGATTAGGAGGGGTGGAGGCATTTCCCACCGTGTATCCTCCAAAACCTGAAGTCATGGGAGGACGGTGTTAGCTCACGCTCCCCTAGACGTGTGATGATGACTGTCAGTTGCCTGCTGGGGAAGCTTGGTCAAGATAATGACACTTCCGCTTACGGGTTCTATTTGGGGTTAGGTCAATATAGTTGACGCTCCAAGATAGTCCAACAGAGGAAGGATAGGAATAGAAGATGGAAGTAAGTTAGGGAGGATGGATGAGTAGAAATAGTTGAGAGTGTATGGAGATTTGTCTTATGGTGGAATTTATTGTTTTTCCTTCTAAAAAGAAAATGGATATATATGAATATTCATAATTATGTAACTAAACTACAATTGTTTAAATAACATTGTTGAGCTAGATATTTGTAATTAAAGGATTTCACAAACATTTGATTGGTTTATTGTCTTTTATAAAATGAATAGTCTTGTTGAATGGATTGGATGCACATGGAAATTACTATAGAGATGATAGTTATTGTTATTAGTACATGCACAAGACTTGTATGTACTAGCTACACATGCATTTCTTGCACATGTACACTAGTATGTATGAGTTTTCTTGACTCACTTACTAATAATGTCGGTTATTTGTTATGAATGTGTGAACCATGTTTCTTTTCCCTTGTATCATAAAATACTTTAACTTTGGGACGAAGTTTCCTGAAGGGTGGGTGTATGTAACAACCCTAGTTAAATAATTGCTTAAGGTTTATTAAGTATAATTAATTAAATAATTAACTGTCCTAATGTATATTAGTTAAATAATGATTATTTATTGTTTAATGTATATTAATTAATTAATTAACTTATTTAATGTTTGGGTAACGAATTAAAGTTTAATAAATTTTAATTTATTTAATAAAAAACTTAACGTATTGAAGGATGGTTGGCATTGAATGGAGGGATAAGGTGGTTGGCATTGAATAAGGAGGCGATGAATGGACGGGGGAATATGAGGGGGCAAAGACATTCGAGAGGGGGGACTTTTGGATTTGAGGGGCAGGGAGAATTTTAGAGAGAGGGGGGGGGGGATTGTATTGGAGCATTTTTCTAGGGGAGGGATTGAAAAACTGCATTTTCTGGTTTTAGGTTGGAGGAATTTGTTGGACTGTTACATGGGAGCATTGGTTGTTGGGAGTTTTGGGCTTGGGGGCTAGGATTCCTCACGGAATCCTGGAGCTAGGGAGTCGGATAGGCTCTGTTCCTAGCTGACAGGGAGGAAAGATTCGGTTTTGGGCAGAGTTTGTTCAGATCAGCGAGGACAAACAGAGTTGGGGAAACAACATCATTGAGAGGTATTTATGTCATTATCGATACGATGGTTCACTATTTTACTAAGTTGTGTATGTTTAATTATATATATATGATTTGTATATCAGGTTTCTCAATTATAATTTGTTGAACCATGAATTGTTAGTTGGATTAGTTGTTGAATATAAAACTGTAAAATAATAATAATAATGTGATATAAATTATATGCTTAAATGTATTAAGTTTTAGGTTCTGTTAGCAGGACCCTTACACAAGCGTCAAGGGTGTAGTAATCTAACTAATCGATGGTCGCAATTTTACCTTGATGAGGGAACTGGACACATAAAAAAACTGATGAAGTGATGACAGTCATGGCATAGAACCAACTTCTCCCTAGGAACAAGTTATAATCGAGGGGAGAATTGACTACTTCAACATCTACATAAACAATTTTGCCTCCCAGTTGAACAACTAAGGATTGTAATAATCCATGAGGATGGAAAACTCTTTCATCAAATGCTCTTAACATGGTGGGATATTGATTAAGACCAGGTGATTTAAGGCCTTTCCAACAAGCCAAGGACATGACACATGTGGATTCCCCCTCATCCAATATCTTGCGATGAATATGTTGATGAAATTGATTTGGAAAGCAAGTTAGCGAGAGAGTCATGATTTAAAATTATCCAGGTTGAACGCGATATTATCGGATGAATCGGGATCTATGGCTCTGATGGCTGCCAATAGAGTTATACGTTGGCTAGGGCAGTGTTGTAGAACTTTGAGCATTGACATAGTGCAAGGTGCTTGGGCCAGATCTTCAACAATGTTGTAGTTTTGAGCATCACATGAATTAGGATTAAAGGTCGAACTTTAGATTGTGCTCTTGGGTGGACGTAAAATAGAGTCAAATCTTGGTTTCTCAATCTGGAGCGGTCCAAACAGAGGAGTAACTGAAGTGGACAGTGGATCCAGTGTAGTTCCAGTATTTAGTTTTTCCTTATCGGGTTTACATGGTGGTGTGTCATACGTCGTAGTACGAGTGGTCAAATCTACCCCATTAAACATGTAAATGTGCACACTCGATGAAGCTTCTTATTTACGAGGATGATTTGGGTCACTTCATGTTGGAGGTGCATGATTTTGTGCAACCAGTGACTGTTGTTGTGGAAAAGGATGTGTCAATACAACGGGTTGATAATTTCCTTCAAAAAGTTTAACAACTTTGTCCAAATGGGGACAATCTCGTGTGTAGTGATTTTCACCACAAATGAGACATGGAAATTTTGGTTTGCGCTGCAGTTGCTTCTCAGTAGCAGGTGGTTGTGCTTGTGTTTTTGGATTTTCGATTTGATTATTGTTTTCCTTGGGTTTATTCTTAGTTTTATTTTCCCCCCTGACTGTTGCGGAGAAGCAGATTGAATTGCATTCACTTTGGATACTTGAGTTGGGGTGGAGTTTGATGAGAGTGGAGTCGACCTGGTAGCTGGGGCAGTGACTGAATGATTGGTTGTGTCGGTCGTTTATGAACTAGACTGGGTTTTGACGAAACCGATAACTCCATTTGCATGAGCGGCGGAGGATGGTTTTGATGGGTCAGTTGATTGACAAGGAGCGTTTGGAAAAAAATCATACAAAGTATCAGATTGGGGATAAACCAAATCCAGATAATCGACACAATTAATGGATTCTTCTTCTGTAACGACACCACCCGTGGCTATGTCATGAGCAATAAGAGGTAAAAGAGATTTGGTGAACCATTCAACCAACAATTGGTCGGGAATGGTTGCTTTGATCAACCGTTGTCATCTTCTCCATTCATGAATATGATCATAAATATGTACGGAGTTATTCTGACGAAGGGAGGTCAAAAGTTTTGTGTCGGTTTTGTAGCGGATAGGTAATTGGAAGTGGGTGAGAAAAACCATGGCTAGTTAATTAAAATCTTGAAAAGTTTTGTGTTGTAACCCAATGTACCATTTAGCCGATGAACCCGTAATTGTACGGTGGAAAAGACGTAACTAGATAGAATAATCCATTAGTGAATTTGATGAACACCACAGATGAAAGGTCATAATGTGGTTATTAGGGTCTTCACCAGGTTTTCCGTCAAATTTTGGAATATTGGAAGGTAATTTGGCAGGAATAACTGGCCAAAAACGGGAGTGTAATATGGGATAATTGGTTAATATTGACAAATTCGGTAGATCTAGAGTGGCTAAGAACAGTAATTGTCGATTGACTTGAGGATGATACTGGTGTGGCATAGGAATACTAGTAGGACCATAAATTTGTTGTGGTGGATAGTTGTAGCCAACATGTCCTCCCATATGTTGTTGATTTTGACCAGCAAAAGTAGGATTCATTTGTTGAGGAATTTGCATAAAAGGAGAGGGGAAACCCATTTGACCATGGGGAGGATAACCAGTGTAGCACAGGGGAGGATAGTTAGCTTGACTATTTTGAGGCGGATAACTAGTTTTCCCTTGAGGAGGGTAACTAGGTTGACCTTGAGGAGGGTAAGGAATATTCCTTTGGAAAGGAAAAGATGGTTGGCCTTGAGGAGCCCAGGTGGGATTCAAAACCCCTAGGAAGGGTTGTCCATAATGTAATCCAGAAGGATTGGGATTTAAGATTCCTCCTTGCGGGTTGGGGTTTGATGATCCTCCCTGATGAGGCTGATGAAAAATTCCTCCCTGGGATGGTCCCCAGGTTTGTGACCTATTTCTGGTAAATGAAGGTTGGAATTGTCCCCCTGTCATTGGTTGGGTAGCAACTGGGATTTGACCGGTAAAAGGGAGTTTCTCCCCAATCAAAATTTGTGTGTTGAAGGATGGCTTCCCCCCGATGGGGATTTGTCCACTGAACGGGGGTTTCCCCCCAGTAGGGATTTGTCTCGCAGTTGGGTTTTGTTGTGTGGCAGGGTTTTGCATCCTTTGAACTGAAGGTGTCCCAACAAGATTTTGTGGAGTATATGAGGTTGTTGCTTGAAGAGGGATGGTAGGTGTAACCATTAGGGTACCTTGAAAATCACTAGGTAACATGACTCCTATTTCACGTTGAACTTGTCCTGAAGTGGTAGCGGTATTGACTGTTTATTCGACGGGACGATCGATAGGCTGACCCGACGGTCCTGGATCTGCACTGGCGGTGGTAGATGTATGTGGAGGGTTAAAGAGTGGTCGGCTAAAATTATTTTTTTCATAAAGATCTTGACCCAATGGGGTTCTGCATATAGAACGAATATGAGATTGTTGTTGATATACCATTTCAGTAGAGCAGGCAAGGGTAGTGTATTCTTCGTTGAAAGGTGGTTGTATTGGTTCCATGTCTAGTTGATTATATGGCCTTGACAGTAAGCTATGGTGATATTCTACTATAATGTTACCCGAGGAATCCACTCAGACAAGGAGTGGATTGTGATGAATTTCCAAAGCCAGGTTTACAGGAAAGGTGGAACCTTCCTGAACCGCAACTAAATCTCTCTCAGGATTTGCTAGCAAAGGAGTAGCAATAGTCCCAACGTCTGAATGGTTTTCGACTTCTTCACGGTAAGTTTCTTCAGGTGAGTTAGGAGGTAGGGGTCCATAGCCTTTTGGAGGAAACCCTTGCATCCTATGTGATCTACAAAGACCTTTATCGGTCGACCACAATACCAATTTTAAGGACAACTAAAGTAAACAAACAACACTCGCTAAGAAATCTAGAAAACCAACAAGCAAAACAATGTCTTCTCTCAATAAACATACTAGTTGGTGATGAAATCCAACATCATGTGATCAAATTGAGAATGGGCTGGGATATGAGCGGGTGGACCAATTACCTTGGTGGCCTGCTTAACATGCTTACACCTTGGTGCAAGTTCCCTCAAGGTTTTACCCACGGGTTACCCTCCAAGGAGACTGAGTGAGTTTGACCAACATTTGTTCTAGGTACAACAAAGACTTCCCTTCACCGTCACCTCATGTAAGGACCCTAAATTTATGGCCATTAAGGATACCAACTCCCAGTCAGCCTCTGGGTGGGTATATTCAACAGTCGAGTCTGAACGCATAGGCAATATATCAAGTCCGAAATTCTTCAAGAGAACTGAGGACAAATGGACCAGTAAACTCTAGACCCTGAATAAATACAAAATTCACGAATCTTCGAGTCCAAATGAAAAAAAATGATCCTCAAGAAGAACCCCCAATATACGATTGTACTACTGCAATTGGTTAAGCCTCAGAGGGATAATCTCCATTGCTCTCCCACACATGACCTTGTGTTTAATCCCTGTGTGAGAGGGGGATCCCAACTATGCTTATATGAAGGTTGGATTTTCTCTCTGTATCAAAATATTTTGAGTTTGTCTTGAATGCTTTGGAGAGTTATTCTCACAGCCTATTCCAAAGCTCTAGTCCTAATTTATTGTTGGTGTAAAGATACAAAACAAATAAATTTCTAGTTTGATTTTAATCACTGTTCATTTTCATGGTTATTCGTTACACAAGGGTGTATGATAGTAAAACTGATGATGTTTGAGACTCGACTCCCCAAAAGGGTAAAAAGAATGATATGCAAACTTTCTTTTCAATGAAGTTCTAGCTACGGGAAGGAGAAGAGTTTCTTTTCTTTTGTCACTAATAAACACTCAAGAATGCAAAATTTTATACTATTTTGTTCTTAACAAGAATTTAGACAATTGCCAAATTATAAAGGATACCTCTTTAATATCCAAAACCAATGCATACAAGCATTTCTTTGGTTGATTGTGAATGCGAACTAATTTTTTTTTCGAATACTTCGTGCTTTCACTAATAATGAAAAAGGTTCACTACTACGATTTGAAAAAGAAGAAGCAAAAACGCACAAACAAAGACACTCTCAGCACTAAACAAGAGACCGAAAGAAAAACAACCACCGAACTATTCACTCAAAGAAAAACACTAAGAAACCAAAAGTCACACTTTATAGTCTTCTAGAATTGAGTAAGGGATCAAAGATAAAGAAAACAATACTGCGATCAATGACCTTCCTTGCGAGAACCTCTAATCAATCAGATAATTGAGGAGAGTGGCAAAAGGAAACCAATTTTGAGAGAGAACGATTGATTTTGCAATAAGGAAAGACAACACAAACTCAATAAGGAATAAAAGAATGAAAGGTATCAAGTTTGAGTCAAACAGAGGACAAGATCTGACAAAATAAGATCTGAGTTAGAGAAAGAGATCCAAAGAGTATGCCCAACAAGAAAGAAATCCTGAAATTTCCCAAGGAAAGGAAAATCGATGCTTTGGTAACCAAAGCACCAGAGCACTGCAACGCTCCCTAGTAGACCCGAGGGGAGCACTGATCAAGTAACAACGCTTTGACTTGAACTACAGAGGAGCACTAGTTCTAGGGAAAGTTTGAGAAAAAGGTTCAAAAAGCTCAGTGACTCAGTAAAATTCAGTAAGAGGCTATGTGAGACAACTTAGCAAAGACAAAAAGATGTAAGGACATATTAAATCAACAGATAGGATCTAAGGATAGGAAAAGGTCATGGAAAAACCAAGGAAAGAACAAACTGAAAATTTGTTCCCCATTTGAGTCACCAATTTTAGTTATGGAAATATTCCCCTGCGGATAGTTGAACTTTCCCTTGGAGTACATACCCCTCTACCAAGACAGAAAATTACCTTTGGACACTACCATTCCTATAGATTCATTTCATCCATCGAAAAAGAGAGAAGGAGGGGAAGTACGATGTACCTCATTTATGACGTTTGTCCAAGCTGCTCCAATCCGTGAGTTCCAAATAGTACCTGCAATGGACAACAAGAAACAAACGACTATATCCTACTCTAATGGATTAGATAAAATCAATCGATCTATGAAGATCAAGACAAGCATAGACAAACACATGTAAACACATACTAGAAGGAAATAGGCCAAGTATATTAATGATAACTTCAAAAGAAAACTTACAATATTCAGATGATGTTGTGACAACCTCTCAAAGTCCTCCTCATCCAACCCTTGCTCGAAAGATCCATAATCAAAATAACAATGCTTTGTTGATTTTTTCCTCCTTGTTCACCACGAGAATGCATCCATTTATAGGCTTTGAGAGGATCAAATACCTTGGGTATATTTGGAATTAGTTGAGGATATGGGTCCAATAGTTGTGATATCTCCCTTAGATGTAGCCCAGGAGTTAGATTCGAGCCAAACCAACTCGATCTGTCCACAACTGTCTTTAGAAGAAAATGGGATTTCTTTTAAGATTTCCTCAACCAACTCAGCACTCCCTTAGAATGGGCAACACAACGCTAGATTTCTTTTAAGATTTCCTCAACCAACTCAGCACTCCCTTAGAATTGGCAACACAACGCTACAACACTCCCCCTGAGATGGTCAAGGAGCGCTAGCGCTCCTTGTGTATGAGAAAAGGAGCACTGATCTTCCCAAAAGTTGCCAAGATGAGCAATTCCCATAGAAAAACATTTGTTCCGACTGTCGGGTGATGAGGTTTCTTCCTTTAACATGTTTTAGGAGTTGTATCAAGTGTTTTCATGGTTTCGTGCACAATGCAACACTTGCGGAAAGAGAATGTGACACTTATGACACTTGCGACAAAAGTGCGACACTTACGAAATTTGCGACATAAGTGTGACAATTCCGACAATAAGAATGTAACATTGTCGAAGTGAGGAATTTTGATGTGTAACACTCTGTTCCAACTTCCTTCACTTGGTGGCTCCCTGTATTATGTCTCCTTAATAGATGATTTTTCCAGGAATACATGGATATATTTCTTGAGGAATAAATCAGAGGTTTTTGAGAAATTCAAAGAGTTTAAGTCTCTTGTAGAAAACCAGACATATAAGAATATTAAGGTGCTGATAACTGACAACGGTGGTGAATTCTTTTGAAAGGATTTTGAGGATTTCTCCAAGAAGTGTGGCATAACATGCCAAAATACCTCACCATATACCCCACAACAAAATGGAGTTTCACAAGAGAATGAACAAAAGGTTGATGGACAAGGCAAGGAGCATGCTCAATGGTGTTGGGCTCGCACAAGAATTTTGGGCAGAGGCAGTCGACAATGCAAAATCTCTAGTGAATATGTCTCCTTCGTTGGAGCTAGTTGACACGACTCCACATGAGGTATGGTCTGGTAAGAAGCCTTCTATTTCACATATCAAAGTATTTGGTTTTGATGCATTTGTGCCTGTTCCCAAGGAAAAAAGGAGCAAGTTGGACAAGAAGGAAATCAAGTGTATTTTCATTAGATACAAATAAGGAATGAAATAATATAATCTCTGGGATCATGCATCAAGGGAAACAATGTACAATTGAGATGTTGTCATCAGATAAGTTGGAAGGAAGTCCGAGTTTGAAGTGATGGTTCAAATAGAGAATGATCCAAAGAAGGTGCGATTTGAACTGAGGAATGAAGAAGATGATTCAGATGAGTTGACTGAATCAGGTGAAGAGGTGGAACCACCGACCCCGGTTGTAAGGATGTATGAATGAATAAGAAAACCAGTCAAAAGGTATAATCTACTCAACTGTTGTTCCACATTTGTGTTAACTACCACTGACGAGGAGCCCAAGTCAGTCAGGGAGGCAGTTGACTCGACAAAGGGTAGGCTCTGGAAGGATGCCGTGATCAAAGAAATAAAATCCTTGCACAATAATGAGACGTGGGATTTAGTTGAATTATCTAGTGGAAGAAATCTCTTCGGTAGCAAGTGGGTATTCAAGAAGAAGATGAACACAACAGTTCAAGTCGAGAAATTCAAAGATCGACTAGTAGCAAAAGGATATTCCCAAGTCGAATGAGTCGACTTCGGTGAGATTTTTTCCTTTGTTGCAAAATTAACTTCCATTAGAGTTCTAATGTCTATAGATGCAACATTTGATTTGGAAATATAATAGATGGATGTAAAGACAACGCTCCTACATGGGGACCTAAAAGAAGAAATCTACATGAAAATACCTGAAGGATTTGTAGTAAAGGGCAAGAATGATTTGGTGTGTAATTTGAAAAGATCCTTCTATGGTCTAAAGAAATCACTAAGGACGTGGTACCAAAAGTTTGATACATACATCCTTAGTTTGGGATTTGTGAGAAGCAAAGTTGATCACTGCATATATTCGAAAGAAGAAGTTGGGTGTTTCATATATGCAACATTGTATGTCGATGACATGTTGCTGATCGAAAATAACATGAACACAATAAAGCAGGTGAAGAAGCAGTTATCCTGCAAGTTTAAAATGAACTATCTCAGTGCAACAAACTTGATTCTGGAAATGGAGATCAAGAGAGATCGAGCAATTAGGAAGCTTTGGTTGACCAAAAGAAATGCATTGAAACAATCTTGAAACGTTTCACAATGCAGGATTACAAACCTATAAAGGTGTCAATTCCCGTGGGAGCAAGGCTACTTGTTGAACTATGTCTAAAGACAAAGGAAGAGATAGAGGACATGGCATGTGTTCCCTACGCAAGTGTTGTTGGAAGTCTAATGTATGCAATGGTTTGCACTTGACCAGACATTGCCCATGCAATAGGAGTGTTGAACATATACATGTCAACATCTAGAAAGGATCACTGTACAACTGTCAAGAGAGTATTCAGGTATTTGTGTGGCACAAAAGACTATGTTATATGCTACCAAGGAAAACCTAGAGGTGACAGTGAAGTAAATGTACACGGATCTGTCAACGTCGTATGGGATGGATATCTGGATCGATGAAGGTCGACCAGTGGATATGTATTCAAGATGTTCGATGGAGTAATCAACTGGATGAGTAAGTGACGGGTGGTCATAGCCCCGTCAACAATAAAAGTTGAATACATGGCAACCGCTCATGGAAACAAAGAAGAAATATGGTGCAAAGGCTATGTTTAGGGATCGAGTTTGAGTAGAGAGCTATGAAGATAAGTTACAATAGTCAACGTGCAATATTTCTAGCAAAGAACCTAGCTTGTCATTCCAAGACTAAGCATATTGATGTACAATACCGTTTCATGAGAGACATGGTGGAAAGTAATAAGGTGTTGCTGGAGAAAGTAGACACATTGGAAAACATAGCAGACTCTTTGACCAAGTATGTGAGTGCCATGAAGTTCTCTTATTTCAGAGAGGAAATGGGCATTGTTTCCCTGAGTTGACGAATGTGAGTTCGAGAATCTCTCGATTTCAGCAAAGAAGACAACAAGTGGGAGAATGTTGGGCTGTTATATTATTTGTAGTGAAAGTTGAAGGTTGAGGTGGACCGACCAGGCAAAGTTGAAGTCGAGGTAATTGACAACAAGTTGAAGAGGTCAATCGACAATATGTCGACAGGCGGTTGTGTGGCAATCGACTGAAGACCGAATGAAGGTCGATTGGTAATCCGACTTGGTAGTCAACTGTAACAAAATCTTGAGATTCTCGGGATTTTTAGCCAATGATCTCTGTGGATATGTAATCGTTTTTGGGTGCCTTTATTTAGGGTTTTGCCTACTATAAAGCCTATAAATAAGCCATGTTGTAATGTTGTAAAAGATAATATTTAAAGAAATCATTTTAGAGGTTGTTGGTCATGTAGATGTAAGTTGAATAGGCTACAGGGTTGTTCTTATGTAAAGCAAGAAGGTATGATGTCGATTGTGTCTTAGGTGTAGACCAAGGTTAGGCATATAACCTTATATTCTGAATGAATAAGACAACAAGAGAGAAAGACACTCAAAGGAATGTTGGTCTTCCCATTTGGGTTTCTAAGGTAAAATCTTTATGTACTGTGTTTTTTCTTTGTCATATATTTTATATCTTAAATCTTTCTTCCTCTTTTTTGTTAGGTATAGCATGGAAGTGTTCTATTTCCTCACACAACTCACAAAAGGGAAAGCTAATGATATCAAAGGCTACTGAGTAGAAATATTAAAAATTGGAGGGCCTATCCGCAACCTTCACATCCAAAAGCGCTTCAATTTAGTAGTCAAGAGAGTTTCCCTAAAATTTAAACTCAAAGCCTCATTGTATATATTTTTAAAACTCGGTATAAAAACTAATGGAAACCTAATCTATTAGGGTTATGGTTTTCACTTGAGAAGGAATACAAAATCTCACAAGTGATAGGAACAATCATCGGGAGTACAAGAGACCTCTTTGAAGAGTAATCCAAAGGTCATCTAGATGTATTTATATCTATATCATATGAATGAAATATTATTCCACACCGATATCTATTCATGTGCATTCTAACAGTGGTATCTATTCGTCATCTAGCCTCTATGAAAAGAGAATCCATGACCATGGAATGAACACCACTCCTCCATAACTCATGTTGTTTTTCCATCTTGGGGAATGTTTTCAGAGCAACACTCTTTCTGTCACTTGCAATTGCATTCTATTACATGATAAGAAGGGGTTCTTTAGAGGAGTTCTCTGGAATCCCATATGTGGCTATACTCTTGTACTACCTTTTGTACTCTTGGTATGGCCTACCCTTCATAACATCTAATAATATTCTAGTCACTCTTTCCAACAGATCATGATCCATTCTAGAGATAATATATGTGTGCCTCTATTTGGCATATTCTTCTCCAAAGTATAGGCTATATTTTTTGGGATTGTTTGTTGCAAAGTTGGTTTTGTTTGGGGTGATTGCTTTGATGTTGGTGATGGATCTCCATCACATTGCATGAACTTTGCTAGTGGGGATAGTTGTTGCAACCCTGAGGTGCAACAAATGTAAAATCTCTCAGATTTCTGGCATTGGAAGATGAAGCCAGTGAGGCTAAGGCCCTGACAATATGAGGGAAACAAAATTGCATGCAAAGTACACATAGTGCCCACGGACAAGGTGGGAGAAGGAAACTATTGGTATTACTCAAGATAGAACTATATATTTCCTGGCTTGAATGAACAACATTATGCATAATGGCTTTGTGTGGTGTTAACGAGTATTGCATTATAGATCCAAACATTGTGGCTTGCCTCATATGTGCTAGGTTTCACTCACATTAAGAAGAGAATGATATTACTGGATTGACGAATGTACTGAATGGACATTATTTTAGGAAATATATCGCAGCGTACTCTCTTTTCATGTTCATTCCAAAATTTATTTAAGAGCTACAATTCATTATTCTTTGCACTCATGTAGATGACAATGGCTTTGGAATTTATTGCTTCATTTGAAATTTTCAATTGCCTCCTTTACCAAAGAAGTTGTTTTCTTTAATTGTAATTAAAATTCGTATTATAGAAAGGGGTGTGTCATGGATAACAACAAAGTGATTTTTCTCTTACAAAATTTGGGCTCATGGCCTACAGAGTCAACTAATATCAACAAGAAATATCACATAAACAACTTCCTAAAAGACTTCCAAACAACTTCACTACATATTACTTTAACATATTGACCTAACAGAAAAATAACTTTGAAAAACATAAACTATGAATTGACTCAATAGCGAGTGACTCCCAAGCTTCATCACGTAATGGTGAATTTATTACAACTTCCATAGACACTATGCCACAATAATCCTGATTTGCATCTGCGAGTACATGACAAGAAGTTGTTCAAGCTTGGTCGATGGAGGTTGATTGTGCGTGTTGGGGTAGGACCAACGACCTTAGATATTGGCACTCAACTTCCATATTAGCTATTTTCGACTCCAAATTCCCAAGATTAACCAAAACCTATTGGAGGATGTCATCATTGGTTGCAATTTTTTCTTCATGGCACCTAAGAATATGCTTGAAATCATTTCAATTATGCTCCATGTTTGAGATATTCGAACCCCCCAAAAAACCATACCATAAAATACAACTTTAGGCACCACCAATGGTGATCAGAATAGAGAAAGGGGGGTTAATGGGAGTTCCCAAAACACAATTTAAATTAACATTCTAGTACCCGAGTGAGCACCAGAACCAAGAATGAAATTTCTACAAGAACCATACCAAACGCCAAATATAGGTGCATTATCGAGAACCATAGGATAGAATCCCTGAAGAATTTAAGAAGAACAGAGCCATGGGAATTAATGGAGAAAAGACCACATAATATGAACCTGGATACTAGGGGATACCTGGTCCAAAAATGAGAGGCTGCCAGAAATCAACAAAAGAATTGAGAACCCCTCCACCAAGAAATTCCAAGAACATAATGCTTCAGAACAACTTTGTCGACAGGTTCCCAAAACATAATCCAAACATGACTACTTTGAGGATTGTCTATAACCTCTATTGGAGCCATCCTTAGAGGTAAATTAAACTCACACAAACTGTATTGCTTACCCCCATTGAATTTGATACTTATCAATTGCAAAACCGACCAAATCACATGAACTTGAACATGCCTTTCCTGCCACCTATCTCGTCAAATTAATGAACATGCCATGAATAAGGTATAGGGTGTATCTCTTTAGCTCCATTTACTATGAGTTCTCCTTCCACTAATCCTGAGCCTTCCTTATCCCATTGATCCACCAAGGGGTTTAGCTCCCTTTTTATATGAACTAGGTGGAACAATTTAAATTCGTTAAGGAGAGCCAAGGTATGTGAAAAGATGTCGGAAAGCACATTATTTCCCACATATTTTCTTTTAATGAGATCCCTAATCACGATCAGTGAATCACCGAGAATTGTGATCTTCCTAATTCCTTGTTCTCAAGCAATATTGACACCTTTTCAGAGGGCGTAAGCTTTTGCAATATTGTTGTATATTGTTCTTAGACCCCAAGCAAAGTGAGCAACAAAATTGGCTTCGAGATTGCAAAAAATCCTGTCGCACCTGTCACGCCTATTACAAAATAATTTATTGATATCATTATGTTTTTTCATTCTGCACAACTTGAAATTTTGGAGTTCTCGTTGTTCTATTTAATAAAAGAACACTAACATAATGTTGTGAAAATGGGTCGATTTCGCATATTTTTCTCCAAGTTGATTTAAACCACTTCATTAGTAGTCCCAATTTTGTTGGCGTTCCAACTTTTGTTTTCCTGTGATTGCCTCACATTTTTTTAAGCTTTAGTGTTCTAAATTTACACAACCGCCCCCTTATATTTGTGGTTTCAAATACCTTATGACCCGTGTTCGAGAATTTGTCACTATCTATCTATATATCAATGCATGAGACTCATTTGGGAGACATTGTTCCACGTCCATAGTTCCCACTAAAGAACTTGGAAGAAACCTCCATAGTTCCCACTGAAGAACTTGGAAGAAACCTCCATACTTCCCACTGAAGAACTTGGAAGAAACCTCCATACTTCTCACTGAAGAGTTTTGATTCTTCCAATCCAATATAGTCATTCACATTTATGATTTCTTTAGGGCCTCTCCTCACGATTGATTGAAGGTATAGATCACTCAAGCGCTTCCAGAACTCTGAACCCCCAGATGAGAAATTGATAGTGAAGGCTCACCTTTTATTAATGAATAACCTTTTTAAAAATTAATTTGAATTACATCGTAAATGTGTGCATTTTCGGTAGAATCCAACACCCTCCATTTGTTGAGTTTGCATTGTAGAGTTTGATTTTTAAAGGGTGGAGTTGCAAGAAGCCTTTTGAGGTCTAAGTTAGTCTTTAGATGCCTCAAAATGATGAATTATTAGAGTTACTTAATACTATAATACTCTCTTCTATGGAAAACATAGTCACAACTGATAAAACAACTCTTCAATATGTTCTAACTTGTTTTCAAGTTTCGTAAGTCAAAGTAGAACTGCTTCAAACTCAGACCATTGCAAGGAGAACAAATTCTTACAGGGGTTTTTACGAAACCTCCCTTAAAAATTTATCCCTTAGTTGTTTAGAGCGGAGGTTGTTAGCAGAGGCTGGAGGTTGAAGGTTTTTTTTTCTTTTTTTTTGATGCGCCTTTCAATACTATATGCATAGGTGCGCATTGAAAACTACCGCACCAATGCTAAAATGATCAAATGCATCGTTACTATTCATAGCGAAGGTTGTTAGCAGACGCAAGTCGTCGAAATTTTTTAAGGAAGATTTTTTTTCGGTGCGCCTGTTAGTACTATACGCTCCAATGCGCATAGAAAAATACTGTACCGGTAATAAAATGATCAAACACACCGTTATTGTTCACAGCGAAGGTTGTTAGCAGATGGGAGAAGTTATAAGTTTTTTGCAAACAAATTTTTTTGGTGCACTTATACGATACATTTTCCTTGGTACTCAACTAAAATGTAACGCTCCAGAGCATAGATGTTCAAACACACTGTCATAAGTTATAAAAAATAACAAGCATCGATCAAAGCACCCTGGTACCATTGAATCTTACATACAGGTGCATACAAAATGTTCGATGGCGCACCGCAGTAAGGGTAAATAAAAAGAAATTACCAAACTGATTGTCATTGTGACACCTCATCCAATGCTTCCAATCTCTAAGGCAAGCCTTGATGGTTTCTCTATTTTCACGAACACCCTGTTGTGGGTTCTTCTCAGTGATTTGGATAGCTCCACAGGTCGATATTCCACACATTTCCATTTTTGGAAATTATGATGAATTTTCATTGCCTCTCAATGGTGGAACCATGCCTCCTCAGGACATAAGAGTCCAAGTAATTTGTTTATTACCTTCCGATTTCCATTTTCATGAGTTTAAAATTTGAATGTTGCTCGAAATGTGAGAGTTTTTTCATTTTGTTTTGTCAGCACATGGTGCGTCGTTTCGATTCGGCTTGCCCTGACGCGGTGCATCCTATGCTAACTTAACAATAAGCATCACATATGGTGTGTCCAAGTTTTAACTTAATAGTAAGCAACGCTTCCGGTGCTTCCTCACAAATGACCCGCATCTGGTGCGTCATAGAGGACAACACCCAATTAATAACATGCTGATGGTTTTCTAAATCTGACGCATCAGTGCGTTCCATTTAACCAAGTGCATCGTGAGAAAATGATACAATAAATATAACTAAGTGGTGCAACCAGTTTAAAAAAATGCACTGGTGCAACTAACAACTCCACATAGGAACATGTATTAACCAATTTGACATTGCGGGGCATTTCCTTTGACTTCCCGTGGACAATGCTCTACTATTCACAACACCTCATTAAATAAAACAACGGTTCTTCAATAACACGGGCACCTCGGTGCGTTCCTAGTAACAAATTGCACTACTTAATTTGCAATGCATCAATATAATAGAGTGGTGCTCATACCGATAGAAACCACATCGATACATTATACTATACAACCCATAGATAAACATCAAGCCGATGGTCTGAAAAATATAGTGCACTGGTATTATCCATAAACGAAATCACACCTCCGTTGTGCACATTTCATAAAAATGGGTCAACGATGCATTTATGTTAACCAAACACACCGTTGCGCTATGTCGTTTTGGTGGATGCCCTCTAATCGTTTCTCTTGAAAACATAATGCTCCGTTAAACAAAATGTCGGTACTCCAATAGCATGATAGAAACGATGCATTTATATTAACACATCACAGTAGGTAAGTTCATATACAACAATTTCACTGGTCGGTGTGGTTGGATCAAAGCAACGCACTGGTGTTGTAAAGAGCACGACACCATACCTGATTTTCACAAATTTTCAGTGCAATGCGTCTTATGGTAATCATTGCTAAGATGTTAGGAAGTGTGTCGATTGAGATAAACACATTGGTGTGTTCTATTAATCAAACGCACCATTAAGTTTTTGAAAAAAAAAAAATCCTTAGCAGTGCGTCAAATAAATAAAATGCACTGATGATGTGTTCTACAACACAACGAGCAAAATACATAATTATTTTCCATCTTGGTTCATTTTATGGGATGCCCCGTGAGCATTGCGTTATAATACAAATGCACAAGTATCAACGCATACAAAGCTGAAATGGAGCGTCGATGCGTTACTTTAAACAAAACATACCAGGGTGGTTAAGTAAGTTGTATTGGGAAAAATAGTTTAAAAATTATCATTCTAGTGCGTCTTTTAAAACACATCCGTTAATGGTACATCACAAAAATACAAAGCACCGATGTAAATCATTCTTTGCTCGAACTAACATAGAGAGTTAGTGCGTTTAATATAACCAAGTGCATTGTGTCGTTTAACACTAACCCTTAAGCGGTATATATCACAATGCACCGCTATAATATCTGTGTTGAACTAACAATGACGTATTGGTGCGTTATGTTTAACACATCTCTGTTTGGTGCCTTATGTCTGATAAGAAGCACCGAACGCGGTGCATATTTGTTTGTTAGTAACATCAGTTATGTTTTCACTATTTTTTGTTGGCAAACAAAAACTATTTTTAGTTTTTGATAAATGCATGTTAGTTATATATGTTTGTGTTTTATATTTTAAATTCATTTTATCTCTATATATGTGCCTAAAATGGATTTTATGTGAATTAGATACACCGACGATGCTTAGCATAGTAGAAACAACAACAATAGAAGCAGCCAAAAGAAAAACATTTTAATTCACAAACTACATATGCAAACCTCCACAATTAAATTTTGTCGAGGTTTTGCTTTGCAGAGGCAAAAACATAGGTCACTCTTCAATGCCTCTCATAATTTAGCGCATGGACTTTATCCTCTGCCACTTATTCATTGCTCTGCATCGCATCTCCTCCTCTGTGGGGTGCTCAACTTTCTCCAAGATACTGTCCTCATCATTCCTGTAGCCATAATATGAGTTGGCATCAATTCACTTGTAAATTGCATACCTACACCTCCTCTTCTTTGTCTTGAGGGGCTTATCAAATAGATCTTTGGGGATGGGGAGAAATTTCATAGCCCCGAAGTATCTGTAATTGAGGCCTTTTCCTGTGGCACCGAGTACATCAACTTCGCTCCCTTCCAAGTCCATCATCTTGGCCCCTACTTTAGCATAATTAAGACTACCAAGCTATACGATCAGAGCTTCCTAGTGCACCTTTGCCCTGTTTAGCAAGGAAGGACCCTGGTAGATGTCTTAATTATAACACTGTGTCAGGCTCAAGAATGACCTAAACTCGATATTGTATACTTAATAGAAGTTAAGAAACACATTTGGAAAAACAACCGATGATCCATAAGCTTTGTCAGCATGCCTTATCACTAAATATTAAGCATAGGGTTGGCCTCATCCTTCTCCTCCATGAGATCCTTACCTATATAATTACTAAGAATTTCATCATCTTTCTTCTTCTCCAAAACCATGCACTCGATTGCTTTCTCATCCAGAAGGGGCACATGGGCAACAAACTCTCGTTCTCTCAGTTGTTGGTTTCACTTGTACCGCTCTCCTATTTTTTCCTCCACATCCTCATCTTCCTCGAATAGGACCGACTTAATGGAAACGACCTCGTCACTCTTGATCGTCAACCTAGCCTCCCTCTACATAGACTTGATCCTTTGTCACTTCCTCAACGCTCTATCCCCGATCTCCTCCTTCACAAGCTGCTCAACTTTCTCCAAGATACCGTTCTCGTCAACCCTATCGCCATAAATAACTAGCGTCAATTTGCTTGTAAATCGCATACCTAGACCTCCTCTTCTTTACCTTTGAGGGGCTTATCAAATATCTCTTTGACGTCGGGGAGGAATTTCCTAGCCGCACTTGTACAATTGGTTGTTGGAAGATTGTAACATGCCATCTTACAACAATCAATTGTACAAGTGCAGCTAGGAAATTCCTCTTGGACATCAAAGAGATATTCGATCAGCCCCCTCAAGGAGAAGAAGAGGAGGTCTAGGTATGTGATTTACAAGTGAATTAACACTAATTATTATGGTGACAGGGATGACGAGAATGATATCTTGGAGGAATTCGAGTGGCCCATAGAGGATAAGATGCGGGCTAGAGCGTTGTGGAAGTGGTATAGGATCGAGTTTATCTAGAGGGAGGCTAGGTTGACAATCAAGAGCAGTGAGGTCGCTGTCATTAAGCCGATCCTATTTGAGGAAGATGAAGATGTGGTGGAAGAAATGGGAGAGCGGGACAAGGGAAACCGACAACAGATAGAGCTAGAGTTTGCTGCCCAAGTGCCCCTTCTGGATGAGAAAGTGATCAAGCTCATGGTTGTGGAGAAGAAGAAACATGATGAACTTCTTAGTAAGTACACAAGTGAGGATGTTATGGAAGAGTAGGTCAAGGCCAAGGCAATGGTTAATATTTAGTGACGAGGAATGCTGACAATGCTTATGGATCATTGGTTGTTTTTCCAAACGTGATTCTCAACTTCTATTAAATATACAATATGGATCTTAGGTCATTCTTGATCCTGGCACATTGTTATAATTAAGACATCAACTAGGGTCCTTTCTTGCTAAACAAGGAAAAGGGGCACTGGGAAACTTTGATTGTAGAGCTTGGCAGTCCTAATTATGCCAAAGTAAGGGCCAAGATGATGGACTTGGAAGGGAATGAAATAGATTTTCCTAGTGCCACAAGCAAGGGCCTTGGTTATATATACTTCGAGGCTATAAAATTACTCCCCATTCCCAAAGAGATATCCAATAATCCCCCTCGAGGTGAAGAAGAGGAGGTGTAGGTATGAGATTTACATGTGAATTGCCCCCAATTCATATTATGGCTATAAGAATGATGAGGACGTTATCTTGGAGAAAGTCAAGCAACCTGTGGAGGAGGAGATGTGACGAAAAGCACTAAGGAAGTGGCAGAGCATCGAGTCCATGCGCTAAATTATGAAAGGCACCGAAGAGTGACCTACGTTTTTACCTTCACATAACTTAATTGTGGAAGTTTGCATACATACTTTGTGAATTAAATTGTTTCTCGATGCAATTTTACATAACAACAACTCTAATGCGCTTTCAATCACACTGGTGTGCTATAAATAGGATATCACACATGTATATTGTGTTTTTTTGAATCATGTTGTTGTTGTTGTTGTTTGATTTATAAAATGTATAATAACTACACTAATGATTTCTCTGTTTTAATTTAAATTTAAGACGTGTCACTCATTAGAATTTAAAGTTGTTATATAATGTTTAACTTTAGTTTTATGAAATCATTTACTTTGGATTGTAATTACGAAAACTTGCAACTATTAATGCCATATAATGTTAAATTCATCTTCAAGGTGAATTGTTTAATTTTCAACAAGATACAATATGTTGATTAAACATGTTTACAAAGAAAAATTACTTTTATGAAATGTTATTTTCTCATCTATTTTATTTATATCATTATAAGAATTGTTCATAATTACATTTATAATTGTTATATTTATGAGTAGTGATGGTAAAAATATCTTCCATATTGAGATTTTTTTTTTCCTTTTTTCAATTATTATATTGGGATGACTTATGCCAAGTGTCATATTAGACTATAAAATGCACCTCACTTTATATTAACAAGTGCTACATAGCAGTTTAGTCCCTGCCCATGATGTTTGAAATTATATAATGAATCATCAGATTTATTATATAACTAAATGCATAGGTAATAAGTGTTCTATATTGCCCAAAGGGGTTGGATCCAATGGTGGAAAG